>LPNX010714112.1:10496-21635 GCA_001517045.1 Pseudotsuga menziesii
GTTTTCAAAATTCATCTTCAATTGATCGGAATATGTTCTGAAAATTTGTGACTAAAACAGGAAATTATTAAATAATTCAAACCCTGAAAATAGGCTACAAAGATGAATTCGAATCTCTCAAACGATAATAGCTGTTGCAAAACTGAGAGAGGTTTTTGTGAATGAGTCTGTTGTGGACAAAAGCCTCTTTTGGTTTTCCTGAATTCATTTCCATCTCCTCGTAATCTTCTTCCAACGACAATGACAAAAACAGGAAAAACAGAGCTGCTACAGGAATCTCCTCATGAAAATATTTGACAAAGGACTCAAAAATGAGAGTTAGATTATAAATCAAAACTTGGAATGAACTTTTATTATAAGTTTTTGAAAGCTTAAAGATGTACATATTAACTAATAAGCCCAAAAGACAAACCTTAAAACTAAAATAATGAAATGATTCAACCATTAAAAGTATCAATTCCAACCGAAATTATTGATTGTCAAAAATTCTTAAAATCAACATAAAATATAAAATCATTTTAAACCAACGGTTGAAAAAAGAGGACAAAAGGAACAGATAAACTAAGAACAAGATCTAGTTATAACACGTCCTATAGACGGAAGGGAGCCATTCCTGCCCCTGTAGCAAGGAGAAATCCCTGCTACAGAACTGGCAACCATACCAGGTCGATCCCACAAGATTCCTAGTTCAATTTTTTAAATTTCAAGTTTTTTCAGTTTATGCCCTAGTTTTTAAAATTTCTGTCAAATCTAGCTTAGATCTAGTTTATTTCTAGTTTTTATTATTGCCGAAGACTCTGCAAGGAAAATCCGAGTCAGTTTGGCCACAGTATAGGTGACTGTCAGTTGGATCTGACTCAGGATCAGAAAAACCCCAAATCTGGGGCAGGTCTCACTTATCGGGCCTGAATACGGGATGAGGTTGCTCTTTTAGGCCTCGTAGGCGCGACCAAGTCGCCCTTCTCCCCCCGAAAGGTGTGACTTCACTCAGATAGGCAGACCGCTTTTGTCTGTGAAATTTGTGTGACCCCCTCGCCCGTTTCTGGAAAAATTTTGCGACCCCCTCGCCGAAATTGACCTGAAACGTGCGGTCTGTCAATCAGTACTTAATTTTCAGTTTAATAGGGACTGTTAGTGCGGCTCATTCACCTCTGTCCAGCATAGTAGTTCAATTTATGTTTCTTTTTTAATTTATTGCAATTTCATCAACAAACAAAGTGTAAATTCAAAACAAGTTTTAATGGCTTAATGAATGTAGCTTAACTAAAATTAACATAAAATCAAGTCTTGCTTACCCTTCCTCCTCTACCCAGTCATCACCCTTCGGGGTATTCTGGGATACGAAGAAGGGCACAGCTCATATAGTCCTCGGCCCTTCACTGAATATTGTTCTAAACCATTCAAAACGGATGACCTAGAAGGTAGAGGGGGTAGAGAAAGAGAGCTTCTCACGACGCTAAGCGTCCTCCCTGTTGACCAACCTTGCATCTGGGAGGTGACCTATGGATCTATGGATGGGCTTATTCCCATTGTGTTGAGAGCCCAACACCTTCTCTTGGTCTAAGAGGAATATAGGTGTAAGGTAGTCACCTAGTTAGGATGTCACATTCAGGGTTAAAAATGTATCTGTTTACAACTTTTTGATTATTTACTGCTTGTATTCATAATGATATGAACTCTACCACAATATGATGAATTCATAAACCATTTGCAGCAACCTAATACTGGAAAGATAGAAAAACATATACACCATACCACGTAATCAACCCAACTCAGTTCATGACGTTGAGAGAGCCCTTAAAATTTATCAATTTACACTAAGTTCAAAAAAATCTGCAGTCTTTGAGGACATAAGTCCCTGACTGCCTTAACCGTGGGAAGTACTTGGGCTCAGCCCAGAAACTCATTGTGAGGAGTACTACGAGAACCTCAAAGTAGTTGGCCGTTGAGAGGAATTGCCAAGCGAAACGGGCAATGACCCCCACCGATTGAGTAAAAATGCTGGTGAAGAAAAAGCTAAGCGTTGTCTTTTGGCAGTCTTGGTGGCCGAGTGACCACCTACAACCAATAGGAAGCCATTGAAACTGGGGTCTAAACATCATTCCCACTAGTTTGATACAATCTAACACAATTGATCCCCCACGCTCTTCCTCATGCCTAAGAGGCGAACCACCACAATTCGAGTCATTGAACCGACACCGTCGAGACCATTCCCGACGACCTCTCACACCATCAAAAGGCCACCCAGCCTTTGATTTAGATTCAGACCCATACCAGTCTGAACCAGACCTCCATACTGCACCATCAAGCCCCATGGCTGGTGCAAATCCAGATCCATTTTTCGGCATAGCCATAGCAAGTGGACCCATGTCCACACCACAACCTATCACCAACAATCCTGCAGGTGGCCCAAGCACAGTCATGCAAACTGTCATCAATCAGCTGCCACCACACATAGTGACCAACCAAGCTGGCCCACTTGCAACACACGGGGGCAGTGGCCCTTCCAAACACACCGCCCCTCCTGCCACACAAGGGGCAGTGGATCATCCACTTACATTGCCCCTACTTTCATACATGGGGGTAATGTCCCCTCCACCCACATTGTCCCTCCCACCACAAGTGGGGGCATTGGCCCATCTACAATGGCACAACCAATACCCCCAGTTATGCAGGTACATTATGCACCTGCAAACCCCACCACCATCTCTTCCCCATCTTACATCAACCTGGGGTTAAATCTGTCTTTCATGGCTCGTCTTAACTTGCCTGATTTGGCTCGATTGACAAACAACCCCATTCGCCATCAAGCTTTTTGGCCTCCAATGCCAACTAAGCTACCATCAGACATCCCCAAGTTTGAAGGCAACGCAGGGGAATGTCCCCAAAACCATATTATGACATTCCATCTATGGTGCTCGTCCAACAGCATCGTAGACGATTCCATCAGGCTGAGGCTATTCCAACGCACCCTTACAGGTGTCGCGGCCAAATGGTACATTGAGCTATCATAGGCCAAATATCCAGATTTCAACTCCTTAGCTTTCATGTTCCTACAGTGTTTCCAACTCCCCATCAGATATGACGAAGGGGTGGAGATCCTATTATCCTGTCGCCAAAGCACTGCGACACATATAACCGACCACATCCATGAGTGGCGGTGACGTCGCAGCTTATGTAAAATCCAACTTGATGACTGGATCTTCTTGGATTGGTTCCTTAAGACATTGCTCCCGCCCATAGCAAAGGACATTGCATCCAAACGTCCCCAATCCGAAGAGGAGGCCATACTGAAAGCCCAACAGTTTAACCATATCTACGCCCAGTCTAGATATCTATACACCGTCATTCCAGACGCCCCCCATCCAAACACCTCTTACCGGGATGCACCGGGGGCATCTCATGCTGCAGACAGCATCATAGGCTTGGTCTCCCAATAGCCACAGCACCGTTCGACACCACCTGCAGTTCCACCACAACCAAGCAACACTGCTAGTGTTGCCTACCAAAACCAAACTCCAGACTACACCAGAATGATGTCCCAGTCCGGAGCAACAACTTCCTATGCACAACCTGCACCACCACAGCAGGCTCAGACCATGGCATGGCCAACACAGCAGTACGCAGGGCAAATGCCCACATTTGTGGCACCGCAGCCCACCTAAATTTATTATGCACCACCAGCGCAAGTGGTCCAAGCCCCCGCCCCTGCTCAACCCGCTCCATTGGGACAAGTATTTGCACAACAAAACCATCCCAACCAACTTGCCCCCAACAATCAACAAGGGAAAGCTAGAAATAATCGGAACCAAGCCAATAACCAACTGCAGTGAGGCAGTCAACAACCAAACCCTCCCAACAATGTCGCGGCAAACCGACCCGCCCAAAACCCCCCATGACAAAATGCACCAAGACGCAATGCCCCGTTGCGCACAAATCAACCGTGCACACTCTGCGACGTCTATGGGCACTACACATTTGAGTGTCCTCTCATGGGTCGCGCTAAGCAGGCCATTCATAAGGAGGCCCAACAGGCCGCCAACACTACGAACCAAGCCCAACCCAACCGGGCACCACAAGGACCTCCCCCCATGGTGCTTCAAAACCCACTACCAGTCCAAGGATTGGTGGCAACCGTACCCCCTCCCCAGGCCAAGCCCAACGCTTCGGGGGCACCTCCCATGGTAGAAACAGATGTCCACCACTTTCTAGCCATGACAACTAAAGAGGTTAACCTACAAACAAGAAAAAATCAGTACAGCACCACCACCAAACCCACTGACACATCAGCAACATCTACATCCAAAACAGTCAACCTACCTCTTCAGTTACCTCCATTCCCCTGCCCCCCCATATGCCGAGTGGCCAACAATGCCACAGCTAGAGCTGCTGTCAGCTATAGCATTGTGGATGATTTGGCCCAAACACCAACAGCCATGTCCGCTCTGGAGGTACTCAAAACGTGCCCAACGCAGCGGAAAGCGTTACTAGCTGCCCTTGGGGCCGTAGACCCCTCTGACTCCAAGTTGATCACATTCGACATGGAGAATGGAGAACCGCGCATGCCATCCACCATCGCCTTCCAAATCCCGGTGTCTATCCAAAATTTGGTTGTGCACTGGTGCATAGTAGATGAGGGGGCATCTACGTGCATTATGTCTACCCTAATATGGTAGAAACTTGGATCTCCAATTCTGCAACCATCCTCCACAACTCTATGGGCTTATGATGGCCATCCCACTAAAGCCCAAGGAATCCTCCCCCATGTCCCCATCACGTTAGCCGGGAATACAGTTCTGATTTACATAGAGGTTGTCAACACTCAACTGGACTATAACCTTCTCCTCGGAAGAAGTTATATGTACGCCATGAGAGCGGTCACATCAACTGTCTTCCGTCTCATGATGTTCCCCCATGAAGGGAAGATCGTGATGGTTGATCAACTCACTTATCATGATCCGCAAGGGTTAATGGCACCCGCCAACGTTATCCCTACCATTACCACCATTAAGCCACAAGGGACGACCACACACGCCAATGTTGTCCTTGCAATCAACACCATGGTTGACAAACACACTAGCCTCCCCATTGTTGAATGTGGGCCCTGGGTTGTTTGTCGATACCACCATGATGGCTCATTTCCCCTTAGTGTCACTGCCACCAACACAAAATGAGACTGCAGACTTGTGCATGGTCTCATCCAGCACCACTGCACCCAAACAACAAGCGCCCCAACCCCAACACCGTCTGCAACCGCAGCCCCAACCCCAACCCCAACATCGTCCGCAGCCGCAACATCATCCGCAGCAGCAGCGTTTCGCACAGCCGCAACCACAACCGCATCCCCACATGCAACCAGCAGGGAGTTATCTGGGCTCATCGCCAATCCATACGATTCCCTTACTCTTTCCCCCACCTGGGGTCATGAGCAAGTCGGTAATGGCCACCTTAAGCCCTCCTAATTTCACATTGGGAATTCCGGTATGGTACCTCGATCCACTAGCTCAACCACCAATGCCCCAGGTTGTTTTAACCTTGGTGCAACCCATTGTGGTCGAGTCTCACCCTCCACCCGGCCCGCAAAAGCCAACCGCTGCACCTACACCGCCCCACCCAAAAAGGGCTAGGGGCAAGAATGCAAAACCTACCACAGAGGCGTGACAAGACTCACCTTGCGCCATCTGCGAGCAACAGGGCCACCTAACTCAGAAGTGCCCTGAAATCCCAATGATGCGCATTTGGATGCCATGGATACAAACGAAAACATCCCTGTGGTTGAACTCCCAACCGCGCCGATAGCCAGAAATAAGGTATTGAGAACAAACCACGCTTGCGCCCTTTGCGGTTTGTATGGACATTACTCTCACCATTGCCAAGACTTGCTCGAATTTTGAATGGCTCTAGCTGACCTCCATCAACATTCCCTTGAGTCTGAGATCACCTTGATTGAAGAAGTTCAACCCCCACCGCCTTCTTCAGACACCATGTCCATTTACATGATGTCCAGTTCAACTGACCCGCTTATCTCCACCTCCAACGATGGTCCATCAGACCTGTATCTTCATTGCTTCAGCAATGATGAGGAGATAATTGAAGCTCTGATCGCCTCGGAATACCCATGGGACGACATGCACCATCGCTCGTTCTTCCTCCTCGAAGAACTTGTGTCGTAGTTTGACCAGTTTTCCATGGAGACCAAAGATTTCATCCATGGGAAAGTTGACTGGTTCAAGAACCCCATCTAGGAACCAAACACCTTCGAAGAAGAGAACATGGCCAACATTTCACCCACCATCAAAATCGACATCTCAACCAATTCTGAGATTGTTGAAGAAATCATGCTGGGAGCATCTTGCTCTTTGGAAGAGGTCGCTGCCTACAAAGCTCTCTTCTAAGAATTATGTGACATATTCGCCTGGTCGTACACTGAAATGCCTGGCTTAGATCCATCCATCGTGGAACACCACATCGACACATGGCCCGATGTGGCACCCGTACGCCAAAAGCAACGGCCCATTCACCCTTCCAAAGTGGCCACGGTTAAAGCCGAGATAGAGAAGCTGCGCACTGCCGACTTCATCTACCCCATTGCGTACACCACTTGGGTTTCTAATCCTATTCCTGTGAACAAAAAACAAGGTACCATTCGTGTTTGCACATACTTTCGCGACCTCAATAGGGCGTGTCCCAAAGACAACTTCCCAACGCCCTTCATCGATTAGATCATCGATGAGTGCGCCAAACATGAGGCCTTTTCCTTCATGGACGGATTTTTCGGCTATAACCAAATCCAAATCCGGAAAGAAGACTGTTCTGAGATGGCATTCGCAACCCCATGGGACACATTCACGTATCGAGTCATGCCCTTTGGCCTGAAAAACGCTAGATCCACTTTCCAGCGTGCCATGACACACTGCTTCCGCGACCTCGTTCACATCAGGTTGGCTTGTCTAGACAACCTCATTGTGCGGTCGCAAAAGCAAACACAGCACATAGACGACCTGCGACAAGTCTTCCTACAATGTCGCAAGTACGGAATCCGCTTGAACCCTTTCAAGTGTGTTTTCTGTGTCCCAACCGGTCGTGTCCAAGGATTCATCGCGTCACACAAAGGAATTATCGCTGATCCCTGGAAATTCCAAACGACTTTCCCTCTAACGTCACCCCTTTGAGTGACGGCATAACAACTTGTACTATAGTCTTTCTCCCTTTTTGTTTTACACATTTTTAAAAAGTGAATCTTATGTATCATTTCCTCTCATTCCTCCAGATGGAGCACACCTCAAACCGGTATATGGGATTTGCTGATGGAGCAAGCAGATGGTCTCCAAACCTTGCCTCGGCTGCATGGGTCATCTACTCCCCATCGCACGAGCTGATCCATATCGACGGCATATGCATGGGCACTGCGACCAACAACCAAGCTGAATACGATGGTGTCAATGGCCTCTTGGCCGCTGCTCTCCAGTTAGGCGTTCACCATCTCGATGTGTTCTTAGACTCCCAGCTGCTTGTTTCTCAGTTGAACAACTACTATCGGGTACGTGATCCTTGGCTCTTTAGAAAATTCCTACGCACTAAACAGATGGTTAGAGCATTTTAATCCATCACATTCACACATGTTGCAGAAACCTCAATAGTGTCGCAGATCAAATGGCTAATGATATTCTAAATTGGCACATTCATAATTGCATATAGGAAACATACAACCACAACATCATGCATAATCATATTAAAAAATACACACACAGTGTAATAATAGATCACATAGGCATTTGCATTCCACATCATTATAAAAAGACTTACATAATAAAATCATAAAAGCGCATCCACGTGCGTCAAAAATATATATAGATAAATAGATAACTCGCATGTCCAAAACATGTCCAATACAAAATGAGAAGCCACATATGCCTTCTCAGCAGGATACACATAACAAAACAAAAACTCCTAAGTGCACCAACGCAATAGGGACAGCCCCACTCGGCTGCTAATCTGACTCAGACTCATCATCTGACTCAGAGTCGTCATCTTCCTCAAAAGACTCATCCTTCGCAGGAAGATCACCTCACGTCGCCCGACGAACTTGCTCACAGGCCAAAGCCATCCTCCTCATCACAGCAGTCCACTTGAGAGGAAAACTATGAATAGAAGTGATCAAATCGCTGCTCAGATGCTGTCACCCGTCATCAGAGATCCCAGTAGCAAGCGGCTCCAGATGCGGCAGCAAGTCATCCATCTCCCGTCGTCGCCTGGGAAGGTTCCCAGCAGGAACCGCCGTAGGAGCTATGGTAACTACCTGCCTCCGATGCCCGGGCGGTGGGCGAGGACCAATATCTGCATATACAAATAAGGACACCATTAGTCCACACATATCAACATACAACTTTCAACCAGCTCAAACTACACTATGTATAAAGATGAACATAAAAACATCACACATACATACCAGCTGGTCCCCACGCATGGCCGAGAGGTCGCGGCATCTCGGGGTCCCCATGATAGTTCATACCCATGTACGGGTACTCCTCGATTACCACCGGAAGCTATTTCCACTACTCTAACAACTCCTTAGTAAAGAAGCGGCCCACTCTGTCGCCACCCTCTTGGAAGATCATCTGGCACCATCGATACATCCGTGGCTCCCATGGACCACTATTCTGCACAACCCGGTGCGGACGCAGTGTAGGTACTTTCTCAAAAAATAAAGCACACATGAAGGAGCCAAAACAAAATCCTACCCTAGATGTCTTCGACTTGTTCAGCTGCCGCCAAATAGCCTGAAGATACATATGGCCCCATCCATAGTACGTGCCCCCTATAACACGCTCTACTAGTTGAAGCTACCCTCCAGAGATCTTGTGGCTCCCTGTGGTACCCATGATGCGCAGCAGTAATGTCGCCACCACCCATGTCGACAAATCCTCGATGTCACACATTAGGATATAAGAGCCACACACATACGCCGTAGCATAACAGTGCCTATCACACAGCTCCTCTAATGTCTCCCCTCGAGGAAACACCGGTGCCAAGTCACCCACAACTCCCAACATACGGAGCCCAGTCAGAAAGTACACATCTGCTAGCGTGATCTCAATCCGCTAGCCCTGAAAGAAAAACGCCTCCTCATCAACATCCCAGAAACTCACCAGTGTTTGCAGCAGTAAACTCAAGCTCTTCATGAGGGGTATCCTCATGAACTTAAGCAATCCACAACGGGCTAGTGTATCTCTCACATTCCCGTCTCGTAATGATGCCTCCCGGAGGTCTTTGCAGTCTCTCTCTTGCCACTTGATCTCAGCCATCCTCGACAAGTAAAAACCCTGATTTCAGCCACAACTCTCATAAAAAAACACCCCTCAGAGGACAAGTCGCACCTGTTTGGGCAAAATAAGCGACCAGATCGCTAAAAAATGCCCCACAAATGCAACCAGGTCGCTCCTTTTCCTTCGAAAGGTGTGACTTGGCTCCATGAAACCCCAAAATGCTCATGGAGTACCTCCGGGTGACCAAATGCAAAATGTAAACCACTAAAAAGATGAGATTCAGGGAGAGCTCTTACCTACAAGTCACGAAACTCGAAACCGTTGGTCAAATCAAGAGAAATCAGTAAATGAAGATTTAGGGCCCACCTCTCCAACTCCACAGTGAACAGTGACAATGACACATCACCAAGTGGACCCCACCCTTATATAGCCCCCATTTGACCTAATTTCTTTCGATCGACATAACAAGACCATACGGACTCTGTTTAAGATGTCGTTCACGCCACTGGTTTCAGAATTCCGCCCTCTATCTCTTTATGAGACCATCGCTCATGTTTAATAAATTAATTTTGGGACCATTTCCCACGAGTCACCTCGATTTATGAGCCATGACATGATGATGCAAGTGTCTTCGGACCTGTACTTGTATCACTCTTTCCTACCGCTACTCGTGCGGGTTATCGGGCCACCGCCCGTTAAGGGTCACCATTTTTAGTTTTGTTTTGTATTTTAACACATAGCTGTCTATTTCATCCACCGCACCTTACGCGGATCTCTGGACCATTGTCCACAAAATGATTTATTTTTCTTGCATGTATTTGGCATATAAGTGCCCTCATACTTGCACTCACATCACATGTAGTCAAGTCTGTCCACTGCAACTCACACATAGCTCTCCTGACCTCTGTCCGAGAACCACCTTGATTTGCGTGCCTATGCCGCACCGACTCGCGAGCCTCTATCACGATCTATCCCACGCATGTATTGGTATGTTTGAGAGCCTTCTACTCCATCCATACTGCGTGGATGACCTTTGGACCACTATCCACCATCCTGACATGGGGAACCGCCTGTTCCTCTGCAATCAGTTGACCATACTGGAGTTTTGCTTAAGCTCTTTTCTGACTCCTAAAAACAATGAAAAGATAGCCGAGCGCAGCTGCTTCCTTTCCTGCTCGCTAAAGTATAGGAAAGGGCGTCTACATCTTCTTGTTTACCTCCTTTTGTGGACTATGTAGACCATCAAATGAAAAGGACCACCTTGGCGTATTAAACCCAAGACCGTTCCCCTCTGCATACTTTTATGCTTTCTTGGGCAGAGGGGCCGTACTTTACGAAAAAAACTCACCACGGGTTGTCGTTAAGCTCTTTTCCAGCCTTCTCATCAAGAAAAGATTACCGAGCAAACTTGGTTTCATTCATGCTCGTAAAAGTATCTGAATGACCGTCCAGTCAGTATAGGTTTAACCTTTTCCGGCCTGATTGGACTACCAACTGCAAAGAATTCTCTCATCCCCTACAGGATGGGCGAGCTCTCCTATGTATACTTTTATCCTTTTTCGAGCACAGGAGACTACCAACGAAAAAGAGCCCCCACTGGAGTCTTCTTTGTGCTTTCAGACTCTCTAAAATTGAAAGCACCATCGAGCATTTACCTTCTCGCGCTTGCCAAAAATCCACGAGATCGTACCATAACGGTGTCTCTAGACACCACCCCACAAAAACAGTTTGGCAACATTCCCACTTTGGGTCGCCTTTGTTCAGAATACTCTGCA
Source organism: Pseudotsuga menziesii (assembly GCA_001517045.1). Lineage (NCBI taxonomy): Eukaryota > Viridiplantae > Streptophyta > Pinopsida > Pinales > Pinaceae > Pseudotsuga > Pseudotsuga menziesii. The sequence goes on from LPNX010714112.1 coordinate 21,538, forward strand.
ATGTGTCTTCCTTGGACCCCATCAATATCAAAAGTGTCCACCTCTCCCAAGTATTTCCCATCTGCAGTGACATTCTCGGTATTACAGCTATGATCCCA
>LPNX010714112.1:21831-33581 GCA_001517045.1 Pseudotsuga menziesii
TTGAGACTTGTACATGGTTTGGTCCGTGCAGTATTTGGTCGAAGACCCCGGATGTCACCAGACTCTAGCACATTGATGAGTCTATTCAAGGGACCTAAACAGGTTATGTCCCTTTTGATTTTCAGGTTGCGTTGGAGACAGTGTTCAGAAACCCCAACAGTGCTTCTATATAGATTTATGATTGATGCAACATACTTGTACCACAAAGACTCTGATTCTCAATCAGCAAGTCCATACAGCTATGTACCATCCCAGATCCAGCAGGCCGTCAGTCATGAAGATATAACATTCCATGAGAATGCCATGGGTCCAATGTACCAGATCAGTATTGTATTCAGCCTCACATTGAGGCAACCATTATTGTATCATCAGTTGTATATGATCAGCTCTTGTATTTTAAAGCATAGATCAAATTATTCTTTTGACATTGTCACGAGCATGGGGATGCCCACCTCGTCCATATACATGTCACACATTATTTGTATCTCACCCATTGATGGGAACCATATTAATACAAAAAACAAAAGCCACCATGTCCCAGCCCCGGAAGCACCACCTCTACGCAGCAAATCCTATGATGTCTGTCGGCCATACGATGAGCTCCTGCCCTCACACATCAGGGGGAAATCTGTTAACCCGAAAAATCCCTCACTCAGCTCTACATGGCCTACACCACCCAAGGACACCCATGATCGACCCTCGTAACACCCCATTAGACCCCCACACCCTCAAAAAGGCTTAAGAATGAAGAAAAGGGCTTAAAAACCCCAAAAAGGAGCCTAAATAACTCTCATAGGGGATAAAGCCTCCAAAAAGGGGCTAAAACCCCTAAAAGGAGCCTAAAACCCTAAAAGGAGCTAAAGTTAGTGCAGAAGGGGCTAAAGCCTTGACCAAGGGCTTAAAACCCTAAAAGTCCCCAAAAGAGCTATAAAAGGAGGGTGGGGTCCCACTCTCAAAGGACACCTCTCTTGCAGACTGTTATGCTGCCCATGGATGCCTTGAGACCTCTTTGCCTCTCAAGCCACCCACATCCCCCTCTCTTCCACTCATCTTCCCCATTGAGCCATAGCTCTTCCATTGCTGAGTGAAATAGGGAGGTGCTTCCAGCCAGGGCATGGTGTCCCATTTCACCAAAGGAGAGGTATAACATCATTTTGTTTATGTATTTGCTTAGATAGTTTAGTTGTTTTCTGACCACCATTTGTTTGCAGGTTTGATTTCTAACATGTTTGCAGGTTTATTGTAGCATAATAGTTGTTTGCAGGTAGCCAAGGTGAAGCCCTAACCTTGTTTGCAGAGGGGCTCACGACCATTCTTTCTTGTTCTTTGCTTTCTGTCTGTTCCATTTTTCTTTCTACATTTTCCACACGCAGGAACCTACCCTTCCGTCCTATAGACAGAAGGGATCCATTCCTACCCCTGTGGCAAGGAGAAATCCCTGCTACATCCAAATGCACGCGGATTATGGGAATCTTAGGGAAGTTTTGAGTTGGATGGCCCTGTTCTTCGCAGACGGCGCAAGGCGGGATTTGTCAAGGTTCAACGGTAGCTTTCGAATTTTTTCCCCTGGCCCTTTTTGGGTGGGGTAGTGCGGGTGCGGTGGTTGGATTTTGCAGGTCGGGTGGAGGATGAGATTCGACCACAATGGGTTGCATGGGGGTTAAGACTACCTGAGGTATTAGAGGTTGGGCTGGTGGATCAAGGTACCACACGGGATTTCCCAATGTGAAATTGGGTAAGTTTAAGTTATCCATTACTGGCTTACTCATGACACCAAGCGGGGTAAAGAGGAAGGGAATTGTGTGTACTGGGGAGAAGCCCAGATAACTCCCTAATGGTTGTATGTGGGGATGAGGTTGTGGTGGCGGCTGTGCATAATGCTGCAGCTACGGATGATGTTGTAGCTGCTGACAATGCTGCGGCTGTTGATGATGCTGATGGTGCTACGACTGCGGATGGTGCTGTGGTTGCGGTTGGGGCTGCAATTGCGGTTGATGTTTGGGTGTAGCAGTGCTAGATGAAAGCATGCACAAATCTGCAGTCTCATTTGGTGTCGGCAGTGGTGACACTAAGGGGAAAGAAGCTGTCATGGTGGTATCGACAAACAACTCAAGGCCCACATTCGGCAATGGGGAGGCTGGTATGTTGTCAACCATGGTGTTGACTGCAGGGATAACACTGGCAGATGCGATTAGCCCTTGTGGTCAATGGTGTTGATCATAGGGATAACGTTGGCGGGTGTCGTTAGCCATTGTGGATCGTGATAAGTCAGTTGGTCAACTATCACGATTTTCCCTTCGTGGGGGAACATCATGAGACGGAAAGCAGTTGATGCTACGACTCTTATGGCGTACATATAACTTATTTCGAGGAGAAGGTTATAGTCCAACTGAGCATTGACAACCTCTATGTCAATCAGTACTATTTTCTCGGCCAATGTAATGGGAATGTGTGGGAGGATTCCTTGGGATTTAGTGGGGTGGCCATCATAAGCCCACAGAGTCGTAGAGGATGGTTGCAGAATTGGGGATCCAAGCTTCTGCCAGACTAAGGTAAACATAACGCACGTGGATGTCCCCTCGTCCACTATGCACCGGTGCACGACAAGATTTCGAATAGATACCAAGATTTGGAAGGCAATGGTTGATGGCATCCGTGGTTCTCTGTTCTCCGTGTCGAATGTGATCAATTTGGTGTCAGAGGGGTCTACATCACCAAGGGAGGCTAGTAAGGCTTTTCGCTGTGTTGGGCAAGTTTTGAGTACCTGAAGAGAGGACATGGCCGTAGGTGTTTGGTCCAAATCATCCATGATGTTGTAGCTTACAGCAGCTCTAGCTGTGACATTGTTGGAAATCCGTCATATGGGGGGGTGCGGAGGGAAAGGGTTTATCTGAAGAGGTGCATTGGTTGTTTTGGACGTAGATTTCGCTGATGTATCAGCGGGTTCGGTGTTAGTACCGTACTGATTTCGTCTGGTCTATAAATTGACCTCTTCAGCTGTCATAGCTAGCAGGTGGTGAACACCTGTTTCTGCTGTCGAAGGTGCCCCCGGGGCGTTGGGATTGGGTTGGGGAGTGGGTGCAGTTGCTAGTAGTCCTTGGACTGGCAATGGGTTTTGGAGGACCATGGGTGGGGGCTCTGGTGGTGCCGAGTTGGGTTGAGCTTGGGCTATCGTATTGGTAGCATGTTGAACCTCGTTGTGAATGGCTTGCTTGGTGCGACCCATGAAGGGGCATTCGTGTGTATAGTGCCCCCAGACCTCACACAACTTGCTTGGTTCGTTTGTGAACAACGGAGCATTGCATCTAGGTGCATTTGGTTGCTGAGGATTTTGGGTTGGTCGGTTTGCCTCAGCATTGTTGGGAGGTTTTGGTTGTTGACTGCCTCCCTGCGGTTGATTGTTCCCTTGGTTTCGAGCTCGGTTATTTTTGGCCTGCCCTTGTTGGTTATTGGGGGTTGGCCGGTTAGGACGGTTTTGCTGTGTAAACACCTGTCCTAAAGGTGTTGGAGGAATAGGGTCAGGGGCTTCAATGGCTTGCACTGGTGGTGCATAGTAGATTGGGTGAGATGGGGGGTTATAAATCTGGGCATTTCTCCTGAATACTGTTGTGCCAGACAAGTTGGTGCATAGGCATGCTGTTGTGGCGCGGGTTGTGTGTCAAAGGTTGTGGCTCCGGAATGAGACATCATCCTTGAGTAGTAAGGATCTTGATTTGGGTAGGAAACACTAGGGGTGTTGGTTGTGTGTGGTGGCATCATAGACGGTGTTGCATGCTGTTGTGAGTGATAGGAGATAGAGCCTATAATGCCATCTGCAGCATGGGATGCCCCCAGTGCATCACGGCAGGAAGTGCCCGCACGTGGAGCGTCTAGAATGATGGTATACAGGTATCCAGACTGAGCATAAATAAGATCAAACTGTCGGGCTTTCAAGATGGCCTCCTCTTTGGATTGGGGACGTTCAGATGAGACGTCCTTTGCTATAGGTGGTAGCAAAGTTTTTAGGAACCAATCGAGGAAGATCTTGTCATCAAGTTGAATCCTGCACAAACTACGGCGTCGCCGCCACTCATGGATGTGGTCGGTTATGTGGGTCGCAGTATTTTGGCGGCAAGATAGCAAGATCTCCACCGCTTCGTCGTATCTAACGGGGAGTTGGAAAGCCCTACTACAGACACAAGCTCTTCATGAGGGGTATCCGCATGAAATTTAGTAAACCACAACGGGCCAGTGTAGCAGGCACATTCCCGTCACGGAATGCCTCCTCCCGAAGGTCTTTGTAGTCTCTCTCACACCACTTTGCCATAGGCATCTTGCATAACCAAATTTCAGCTGTAAGCCACAGCTCTCAGCAAAAAATGTCACCAGCGACCAAGTCGCACTTGTTTGGCCAAAAAGAGCGACCAGGTCGCTCAATAATGCCTCACAGGTATGACCTAGCCATTCTTTTTCCTTCGAAAGGTGCGACTTGGCTCATTGAAACCCTAACAGGCTCATAGAGGACCTCCGGGTGACCAAATTCAAAATGTAAACCACTGAAAAGGATAGATTTCGCAAGAGCTCTTACCTGTAAGACGCAGAACTCGAAACTGCCGGTCTGAACAGGAGAAATCAGGAAAAAAAAAATCTAGGGCCCACCTCTCCAACTCTACAGTGAATAGTGACAATGACACTTCACAAAGTGGTCCCCACCCTTATATAGGCCCCATTTGACCTATTTTCTCCCTTTCGACACAACAGGACCATACGGAGTCCGTTTGAGACGTCGTTAGCACCATTCGTTTCAGAATTCTGCCCTCTATCTCCTTATGAGACCATTGTCTCATGTTTAACAAGTAATTTCTAGGACCACTTCCCGAAAGTTACCTCGATTTATGAGCCACATCATTGTGATGTAAGTGTCTCTAGACCTGTACTTGCATTACACTTACCTACTGCCACTCATGCGGGTTCCTGGGCCATCGCCCGGAAGGCACGTCGTTTTATTTTAGCATATAGTTGTCTAATCCGTCCACCGCACCTTATGCAGATCCCCGGACCATCGTCAGGAGGATGAATCATTTTCTTTGCATGCATTTGGCATATAACTACCTTCGGACTTGCACTCACATCACATGTAGTCAAGTCCGTCCACCATAACTCACACACAGCTCTCCTGACCTCTGTCTGACAGCCACCTAGGTTTGCATGCCTCTACCAGACCGAGTCGCGTGCCTCTGTCGTGATCTATCCCATGCATGTATTGGGATGTTTGAGAGCCACCTGCTCCATCCATACTGCATGGATGACCTTTGGACCACTGCCCACTGTCCTGACATGGGGGAACCACCTGTGCCACCGCAATCGGTTGACCATACTGGAATTTCTTTTAAGGTCTTTTCTAACTCCTAAAAGAATGAAAAGATTGTCAAGCGCAACTGCTTCCTTTCCCGCTCGTTAAAGTATAGGAAATTGCGTCTACATCGTCTCGTTTATCTCCTTTTGCAGACCATGTAGACCATCAAATTAAAAGGACCACCTTGGCACATTTGAGCCAAGACCGTTCCCCTCTGCATCCTTTTATGATTTCTCGGGTAGAGGGTCCGAACTTTACGAAAAAGCTCACCATGGGTTTTCGTTAAGCTCTTTTCCAGCCTTCTCATCAAGAAAAGACTACCGAGTAAACTTGGTTTCATTCATGCTTGTAAAAGTATCTGAATGATCATCTAGTCAGTATAGGTTTAACCTTTTTCGTCCTGAATGGACTACCAACAGTAAAGAAGTCTCCCATCCCCTAAAGGATGGGCGAGCTCTCCTGCGTATACTTTTATCCTTTTTCGGGCACAGGAGACTACCAACGAAAAAGAGCCCCCACTGGAGTCGTATTCATACTTTCAAACTCTCTAAAATTGAAAGCACCATCGAGCATTTACTTTCTCGGACTCGCAAAAAATCCACGAGATCATACCACAATGGTGTCTCTAGACACCACCCCACAGATAATAGTTTGGCAGCATTCCCACTTTGGGTCGCCTTTGTTCAGAGTACTCTACGATGTGTCTTCCTTGGATCCCATCAATATTCAAAAGTGTCTACCTCCCCCAAGTATTTCCCATTTGCAGTTACATTCCCAGTATTGCAGCTATGATCCCTTTCCCATGAGTCAGTTTCATTTGCTGCCTGGTCCGCCCTGTCATCATACTTTGAACAACGGAAGTTTGAGTCCACTACGCTCCCTCTGTCCCTGTTCAACTCCTTCCCTCCCCCCCCCATTCAGTGGGTCAGTCCTCAGATTGTCTCACATCTTTTGGTTATCTCCCTCGTGATTCTGGTCAAGGAAACACCATTGCCTTGACCAGGGGAAGGTCTCCCTCTATCGACGACAACACATGTATTCCAGAGGATAGATCCAGAGGTCCCTGTATCCTAATTTCATTAACCTCATTGATGAGTTCCTTGGACCACTTGAGAGGAGTCCTTAGTGCCTCTCGAAATGGTTGTTTCTCACGTGCTCGACTCCAGCTACATCATCGCACCGTTGAGATTAGTACAGGGTATTGGTCCGTGCAGTATTTGGTCGAAGACCCTGGATTTCACCTGACTCTAGCACATTGATGAGTCTATTTGAGGGATCCCAACACGTTCATGTCCCTTGTGATTTCTGGGTTGCGTTGGAGACAGTATTCAAAAGCCCCAGCAGTATTTCTATATAGATTTATGATTGATGCAACATACTTGTACCACAGAGACTCTAACTCTCCATCAGTAAACTATGTACCGTTCCAGATCCAGCAGACCATCAGTCATGAAGATATAGCATTCCATGAGAATGCCATGGGTCCAATGTAACAGTTCTTCATATCTGTATTGTATCCAACCTCTCATTGAGGCAACCACTATTGTAACAACAGTTGTACATGATCGACTCTTGTATTATAGAGCTTAGATCACATTATTCTTTTGACATTGTTATGAGCATGGGGATGCCCGCCTCGTCCATATACATGTCCACATTATTTGTATCTCACCCATTGATGGGAACCATATTAATACAAAAACCAAAAGCCACCATGCCCCAGCCCAGGAAGCACCACCTCTCCCCAAGAAAATCATATGATGTACGTCGGCCATACAATGATATCCTACCCTCACACATTAGGGGACAATCTATTAACCCAAAAAATCCCTCACTAAGCTCTACATGACCTACACCACCCAAAGACATCCATGCAGGACCCTCATTTGACCCACACACTCTTAAGAAGGCTTAAAAATATGAAAAAGGGCTTTAAAAACCCCTAAAAAGAGCCAAACTAGCTCCCATAGGGGCTAAAACCTCCAAAAGGGGGCTAAAACCCCTCTAAGGAGCTTAAAACCCCCAAAGGAGCTAAGGATTGGGCAAAAGGGGCTAAAACCCCAACCAGGGGCTTAAAACCCTAAAAATCCTAAGAAAAAGTATAAATAGAGGGGTGGGAGTCACTCTCAAATCACTCTTTATCTGCTTATCGTTATGTTGCCCATGTGACTGCCTTGAGACCATTTGCCTCTCAAGCCATTCACCCTCCCTCTCCTCCATTCCTCCATTGAGCCAAAGCTCCCATTCCTAAGAGAGGTGCTCCCCAAGCTAGGGCATGGTGGCCCATTTCCACCCATAGAAGGTATCATTTTCTGTTTTCTGTCATGTTTATTGTAGTTGTTTAACATATTTTTCTTGCAGGTTTATTTGCTTACAGTTTGCTGCATGTTCTCCACTGATTGCTTATAGCCATTTCTTAGTTTTCTAATAGTTTGATGTTGGGTTGTGGAGCTTAGCCCTAACCTTGTTTACAGGGGTTCTGTTTCATTCCGTTTTCTATTTGCTTTTCTTTCTGTTATTTCCATTCTCATAGGAACCCTACCCTTTCGTCCTATAGACGGAAGGGTGTCGTTTGTGCCAATTTAGAATGTCATTAGCCATTTGATCTGCTACACTATTGAGGTTTCTGGGAACATGTGTGAATGTAATGGATTCAAATGTTCTAACCATCTATTTAGTGCACGGGCATTTTCTAAAGAGGCAGGGATCGCGTACCCAGTAGTGGTTGTTCAACTGGGAGACAAGCAGCTAGGAGTCTAAGAAGACATCGAGATGGAGGACGCCTAACTGGAGAGCGGCGGCCAAGAGGCCATTGACACCATCATATTTAGCCTAGTTGTTGGTTTCACTGCCCACGCATATTCCGTCGATATGGACCAACTCATGCGACGAAGAGTAGATGACCCATGCAACCGAGGCGAGGTTTGGAGACCATCCACTCTCTCCATAAGCAAATCCAATGTACCAATCTGAGGTAGGATCCATTTGGGGCAATGAGGGGAAACAATACATAAGACTCACTTTAAAAATGTGTAAAACAAAAATGGACAAGACTATATTACAAGCTGAACTACCGTCACTTAAAGAGGTGACGTTAGAGGGAAAGTGGTTTGGACTTTTAGGGGATCAGCGGTCATTCCTTTGTGTGACATGATGAAACCTAGGAGATGGCCCGTTGGGACATAGAACACACACTTGCAAGGGTTCAAGCGGATTTTGTACTTGCGACATCATAGGAAGGCTTGCCGCAAGTCATCTATGTGTTGTGCTTGCTTCTGTGACCGCGCAATGAGGTCACGGAAACAGTGTGTCATGGTGGCATCATAGGCGGTGCTACATGGTGTTGTGAGTGATGGGAGACAGACCCTATAATTCCATCTACGGCATGGGATGCCCCCAGCACATCACGGTAGGAAGTGCCCGCACGTGGAGCATCTAGAATGATGGTATACAGGTATCTAGATTGAGCATAAATCAGATCAAACTGTTGGGCTTTCATGATGGCCTCCTCTTCGAATTGGGGACGTCCAGAAGCGACGCCCTTTGCTATAGGTGGTAGCAAATTTTTTAGGAACCAATCCAGGAAGATACTATCATCAAGTTGAATCCTACACAAACTGCGGTGTCGCCACCACTCATGGATGTGGTCGGTTATATGGGTCACAGTATTCTAGCGACAAGATAGCAAGATATCCACCCCTTCGTCGTATCTAACGGGGAGTTGGAAATCCCTACTACAGATGCAAGCTCTTCATGACGGGTATCCACATGAACTTCAGTAAACAACAATGGGCTAGTGTAGCATGCACATTCCCTTCACGGAATGCCTCCTCCCGAAGGTCTTTGTAGTCTCTCTCACGCCATTTTGCCATAGGCATCCTACATAAGCAAAGTTCAGCTATCAGCCACAACTCTCAGCAAAAAATGTCACCCAAGGACCAAGTCGCACCTGTTTGGCCAAAAAGAGCGACCAGGTCGCTCAAAAATGCCTCACAGGTGTGACCCAGTCGCTCTTTTTCCCTCTAAAGGTGCGACTTGGCTCATTCAAACCCTAACAAGCTCATAGAGGACCTTCAGGTGACCAAATTCAAAATGTAAACCACTGAAAATGATAGATTTTGCAAGAGCTCTTACTTGCAAGTCACGGAACTTGAAACCGCCGATCGGAATAGGAGAAATTAGCAAAATAAAATCTAGGGCCCACCTCTCTAACTCTACAGTGAACAGTGACAATGACACTTCACAAAGTGGTCCCCACACTTATATAGGCCCCATTTGACCTATTTTCTCCCTTTCAACACAACAAGACCATACGGAGTCCGTTTGAGACGCCGTTCACACCACTGGTTTCAGAATTCTGCCCTCTATCTCCTTATAAGACCATTGTCTCATGTTTAACAAGTAATTTTCAGGACCACTTCCCAAAAGTTACCTCGATTTTTGAGCCACATCATTGTGATGTAAGTGTCTTCGGACCAGTACTTGCATTACACTTGCCTACTGCCACTCATGCGGGTTCTTGGGCCACCGTCTGGAAGGCACGTCATTTTATTTTAGCATATAGCTGTCTAATCCGTCCACCACACCTTATGCAGATCACCGGACCATCGTCCGAAGGATGGATCATTTCCTTTGCATGCATTTGGCATATAACTTCCTTCGGACTTGCACTCACATCACATGTAGTCAAGTCCGTCCACCACAACTCACACACAGCTCTCCTGACCTTTTTCCAAGAGCCACCTCAGTTTGTGTGCCTCTACTGGAACGACTCGTGTGCCTCTGCCGCGATTTATCTTGTGCATGTATTGGTATGTTTGAGAGCCACCTACTCCATCCATACTGCATGGATGACCTTTGGACCACTGTCCACTGTCCCAACATGGGGGCACCACCTATGGCACCGCAATCGGTTGACCATATTGGAGTTTCTTTTAAGCTCTTTTCTGACTCCTAAAAGAATGAAAATATTGTCGAGCGCAGCTGCTTCCTTTCCCGCTCGTTAAAGTATACGAAATGGCGTCTACATCGTCTTGTTTATCTCCTTTTGCGGACCATGTAGACCATCAAATGAAAATGACCACCTTGGCACATTCAAGCCAATACCATTCCCCTCTACATCCTTTTATGATTTCTTGGGCAGAGGGGCTGAACTTTATGAAAAATCCCACCATGGGTTGTCGTTAAGCTCTTTTCCTGCCTTCTCATAAAGAAAAGATTGTCGAGCAAACTTGGCTTTGTTCATGCTCGTAAAAGTATCTGAATGACCGTCCAGTCAGTATAGGTTTAACCTTTTTCGGCCTAACTGGACTACCAACGGTAAAGAAGTCTCCCATCCCCTAAAGGATGGGTGAGCTCTCCCGTGTATTCTTTTATCCTTTTTCGGGCACAAGAGACTACCAACGAAAAAGAGCCCCCACTGGAGTCTTTTTCATGCTTTTAGACTCTCCAAAATTGAAAGCACCATCGAGCATTTACTTTCTTGGGCTCACCAAAAATCCACGAGATCGTACCACAACGGTGTCTCTAGACACCACCCCACAGAAAATAGTTTTGCTGCATTCCCACTTTGGGTCACCTTTGTTCAGAGTACTCTACGATGTGTCTTCCTCAGATCCCATCAATATCAAAAGTGTCTACCTCCCCCAAGTATTTCCCATCTGCAGTTACATTCCCGGTATTACAACTATGATCCCTTTCCCATGAGTCAGTTTCATTTGCTGCCTGGTCCACCCTACCGTCATACTTTGAACAAAGGAAGTTTGAGTCCACTACGCTCCCTCTGCCCTTGTTCAACTTCTTCCCTCCCCCCCCATTCAGTGGGTTAGTCCTTAGATTGTCTCACATCTTTCGGTTATCTCCCTCGCGCTTCTATTCAAGGAAACACCATTGCCTTGACCAGGGGCAAGTCTCCCTCTATCGACGACAACACATGTATTCCAGAGGATATATCCAGAGGTCCCCGTATCCTAGTTTCATTAACCTCATTGATGAGTTCCTTGGACCACTTGAGAGCAGTCCTTAGTGCCTCTCGGGATGGTTGTTTCTCATGTGCTCGACTCCAGCTACATCATCGCACCATTGAGATTCGTATAGGGTATTGGTCTGTGCAGTATTTGGTCGAAGACCCCGAATGTCACCTGACTCTAGCACATAGATGAGTCTACTTGAGGGATCCCAACAGGTTCATGTCCATTGTGATTTTTGGGTTGCGTTGGAGACAGTGTTCAGAAGCCCCAGTAGTACTTCTATATAGATTTATGATTGATGCAACATACTTGTACCACAGAGACTCTGAATCTCCAAAAGTAAACTATGTACCGTTCCAGATCCAGCAGACCATCAGTCATGAAGATATAGCATTCCACGAGAATGCCATGGGTCCAATGTAGCAGTTCTTCAGATCAGTATTGTA
>LPNX010714153.1:0-39830 GCA_001517045.1 Pseudotsuga menziesii
TCAAAATTATTCAAATCAAAAAGTGACTAGCCAATATTGGCTAGACAAGCAGACGGATCAACTGATACACTGGAGTCAGACTTTGAACAAGTCTGTCAATAGGCGGCTCCTCAGGTAACCCAACTATGGTACAGAAAAGTTGGTAACAAGTTCCATATGAGGTAGAAACCATTTTTGATAAAGACTCTGTCATAATTAAAACTATTGATGACTCAAAACAATCTTGTTGGGTAATATATAAGCTATAGATTCCAACACTGAATTGTCAACTCGGGGGCTCGTAAGCTTAGAGGTGCCGGAACAATATATGCAAGACCAAGGTTTAGACTAACCTAGACTAACTACGGATGCAAATGCATTAATAATGCAACTATATGATGTTAACTACATGCATGAATATCATGAGTTAGATGCAATAATCTAACCTACTCTATGAAAGCAAAAGGAAACTACCTGAGAACTGGAATTCAAACCTAATCTACTGCTATGCTAATCTATTCTACGAAAGCTGGAAAACTATCTAACAACTAGAATTCAAACTAATATAATCACTACCCTAATATATTCTATGAAATCAAAACTAATCTAGTTATTACACTAATCTATTCTAGGAAATGGAAGTTCAACTTAATCTAAAAAAGCAGTCGCTTGGTCCGAAAGAAATCTAATGCAAGAAAACTAAGAAACTATATGCTTATATGTGAATGCAAATGCACTGATGATTGGAAAGCAAGAAACTACTTAACTTTAAGAAATTCAATCTAACTGTTTGACAGTGAATTCGTAGAAAGCAAAGAAAATGACTAATCTAAAGACCAAGCGTAAACAAATGTGATGCTGAAAACAATAACCTAATAGAAAGCAGACTATCTAGTTGATCTTAACACTAATCTATGAATTGACAAAAGAAAGATAAAGATTCTATTCTAAAATCTAACTGCAAAGCAGCAAATGAATTATAAGCAAACCGACTTAATCTATATCTAACAAATTGAAAAAGCTTCTGATGTTTATAGAAAGGAAAACTAATCTACGAAATTCAATCCAAAGCCTAGCTATGAAGTCAAAAGCAGAACGAGATTTTATTCTAAAGACTAGCTACAAAGCAATAGATGATTTCCGCAAACAATGAACTACTTGCAAGCAAACTAACTAATTCCTATTTAATGAAATGAAATACTATTCTATAACACAACAAGCTACTCTATTTAAGCAAATCTATTTAACAACTATCTATGAAATTGAATTGCATTTAACTATAGCAAAGCAAATGAATCTTCTATGCTAATAAAAACATAAATGAATATGTTTTAACTCTACTTCTAATGGACTGAAAGAGCAGAAAATTAATCTACTTCTATTCTAAGTAAGGTATTCCTATTCTAGTCTCTGATCTCTTGTCAATGACCGGAATGTAAAGAAAGAGTGCATTCACAGTGATGGAAGAAGAAGAGCAAAATAAAGAGGAAAACACAGTGAATATGGATCTGAGAGTGAATAGGAAACTGAAAACGAATGTGTCTATTGATTAATTGAAAAAGAAGGATGTCACAGAGGTAAGTATAGGTAAAGATAAACAAAGGAAATGGTGCAAGTGTAGGTGCGAGTGCAGGTGTAGGTGTAGGTGCAGGTGCGAGTGCAGGTGTAGGTGTAGGTTCTTGTAACAGCAATAGAAATGGGCTGAATGTAGGGCATGGTGGGGACAACGGGAAGAGGATGCAACAAGAGGACAAATGCTACAAAAAATGGTAAAGGGAAATTGCAGGCGTTGAGTGTGATAGGTGAGCAAGCAAAGAAAGGAGAAATCATGGTCAAATGCAACATATGTGGGTGAAGGAATGAATCGGAACAACGAGGGTATAAAAGAGTGCAGAAATGCGTGTAGTGGAGGTTGTAGGTGTGAGAGGTCTGCACAACAAAGAAGGACGTGGCAGATTAGGGACAGAGGGCGAACTACTACAGCAAATTGGGAGAAGAATACATAGGTGCATGCAAGATACAGAGAGGAAGTTTGTGGGTATGGGCGCATAAATGGACTTGAAATGTGCAAGAACAATTCAATGATAGAGGGACAGAGCAGTAAGGGGAAAGCTACGGCAATGAAATGTGAGGTGAAGTAATTAAAAAATAAGAGCTATCGAATTAAACTTCTACAGAAATCATTTTAATTGAGGCTACAACAAAGAGAATTAAAATGAAACAGTAAACAAAGCAATGAGAGAACAAATATTGAAACTAGAAACTACAGAGCTCTGATTCTATTCTACCTATTAAATTGAATTAACAAGCAAATCTAAACAACAATAAACCAATCTAAACAACTGAATTAGAGAACAATACTTAGCTCACAAAGAAATGGAGATGCACATAAAGACACAACAATAGGAACACAAGACGCCGATCCGGATCATCACACATATGAGACTGTATCCTCCGGGAGGCCATCCCAGAGGCACAGCTCTTTCACACGTTAACTACTCATCTCAATTATAAGTAGGAAACATAGCCATATAAGAGCTCTAGTACAAACCAAGTTCTCTCTCTCTCCTTCTCTACAGCTATCAACGATCAAGTAACTCTGCTGCCTTCTCCTCATATGGGGGGCTCTATTTATACAAGAAGCTGGAGATCCAGCACTTAAGAGGGTCAAGCTCCACTTGAATGAGTGTAATTAAGGACATACAACTGTTATAAACTGAAAAATGAATCCAGACATATGTTGTCCCAGGTAGTTGGATAACTTCTCCTACAAAATTGGAGGCTTTTAAATACGTTAGGGCCAGCTTAACAAGTGTCCAACCACATAAGAGAATGCTTCTTTAATGCTCAGTCATTTGCCATCCACTTGGAGATTCCAAATTAATCCGAACCAACAAACTCCCTAAATTTTAGGGTGCAGGTCGGAGTGCAGGTAAACGGTGTTGGTCTTCCTGAAGCTACTATTTTACTCCCAAATCTGATTTCTGGGTTAATTAATCGCCTATTTATTTTTTCAATTTGATATACTGAGTGCTGGATAAATTTTGGCTGAGTTCTTAATTAATCCCGGCGGGATTGGTGCGATCCTCCTCCTTCACGGTGCGTGATTTCATTTTCCTGTGCGTGCGTTTATTTTCCAGATGCGTACCTGCACAAAACAAAACATGCGTTAGTTATATCGAAACAAAATTGAAATGAAATTTTTAGTCATATAGACTTATATGCTTTATGAGTGGCCATGTAATGTTTTATTACTTTTATGTTTTAAAATGAATAAGTGGCCACATAATGTTTTATTACTTTTATGTTTTTAAAATGAATAAGTTCATAGTTTGAATGAACGTGGATGTTTCCAATTATTGAAATAAGTAACCTTTCCATGAGTTAACACTTTCTACATTTTTTAAATAATTATTTCCATAAAAGTTATTGATTTATTTATAATAATTCTTTTGAATTTCTTTTAAGCATCATTTTTTTAATAATGGTTCATTTTGAAATAATGTAAAGAAAGCTTAGCATTAACTCATGGTTTTATTTTTCATATGCAGGATCAACAAGACTAATGAAAATCATAAAATACGGGATCAACAAGAGCTGGAAGACAAAGGCAATCCAAACTTTGGGAATCAATAAGAGACATGTTATCAAACCTAGTATGAAACTCAAGATTGAATGGAATGCCGAAATGTTGATGATGTGCTCAATATTGCATTTAATAGATCGAAATGACAAATTAGGCTTGATCTACGTTTAAGATTTTGGATCGATGAAGCACGGTAAAAGATAGCCAAATCAATGATAGATGTATTAAGTTTCGGTAAATAGGCCAGAAAATTAATATAAGTAAAGTCAGTATAAAGGACAATTTTGTGGAGCCTAACAAGTCTTTCGTTGTAAACGGACATAGATTAAAAATATATCACAAACCTTTGACTAGAGATGAATTTTTACAGGTAATGTCTTCAAACATGGATATGGAGATAGTAGGAAGGGATTTTTCTCCTTCTTCTGCTAATCCTTGATTCTTTTTGTTCTTGTCGTAGCTTTTAATATAATAAAAAATAAAAAATAAAAAGAAATAATTTGAAAATAATTTTATTTTTTTATATATTTTAGTTTTGTTAGATATTTCAATATTATTTTTAGTTTTGAAGAATTTTGAGCAGCATAAAATGGAACATCTCTACTTTCCGCCACATGTAAGAAGGTAATATTTCTATATTTTGCAGAAAAATTTTATAAATTTTATTTGCCTGCTTATAACTAAAATAATTTTTTAGCTTGTTTTTTCCCTTTGAATTTCTCATTAAAGTATAAAAGGGGCACTTATCGAGTATAGTATTATTTTTTAGATAGATTATGTTGGGAAAGAAACCCCCTAAAATTTTCTTTTAGCATTTTCTTAGACTCTCAAAACATGAGAAAGCAATGAGCATATACTAACTTGGGCTCATAAAATCCACAAGTAAGTAGTTATTGTTTCACGAAATCATTTTTATGCAAATTTTATATTTTCACTCGTAGTGGATGATGTGGAATACATTAAGGTCCACCTTCCAATAAGTCTTACTCCATCGACATCAACACCTTACCTAGAGTTGAGACAGGAAACTATTTAGTATCCTGGAATCTGCATGCCTTAATGGAATATTTCCTCGCTAACAACCATGGGAATACATTAATGTCTCTTGGTTGATAGATCCTATAGGGGACATGACACCAAGACCTTTATTTGTGGCTGTTAGGATGTACTATAGGCCCATTGACATCAATGGGGGTTTCTCTCGCATTAGTTAACAACATACATTAATGGTTGGTAATCTAGTGATTTGTTTTTGTGTTCGAGTTCATAACATTTATTCACACAAAAAGCATTTGTACCATGGATAGAAGCTTTGAAGCTATTGTAGATGTCATGATTTTGGTTGATTCTTCTTAGGAATAAAAGGAGAACAAATTCAGAGTTAGTCAGAGATTTGTTTGTCCCAAAATGAGAATTTTTCTGTACCTCAGGAAAATTGGTTTACTTGACCAGTTACAATAGATTTTCAGTTATAGATCTTGGAGCTCAATATCTGGCTTGATATCCCTTTGATTAGATTGTTCTCGTTGTAGTTACCGTTTCTTTTTAATTTCATCATTTTCAGTTTATGTTTTGTACGAGTTTGGTACCGGTTCTGCACCAACTTATTTCAACACTCTTTGAGCACTTGTTCAATACCCGTTCTGTACCTACCTGATACTCAGTCAATTTATTCATGGAAAAAGATAAAAACATCATTTTTAGTCAGGTATTGCATCAGGTTGGCTTCAAAAATATCAGGAGACTTATTGCTTGCAGGAAATTTACAGCATAATTTTATGGTTCCTTGAAATTCTTCAAAAACATGTGAAATTTTATAATGTCTCTATACTAGTGCAGCTGGGACAGACATTTTGGTTAGATAAGATATGCATCAGAAGGAAATCATTAAAAGCTTCAGTCTTTAGTACCTACAAAAAACACACAGAATAAGATATGTAATGAGGTATGAACTCTTTTATTTTATCATTTAAATTATTGATACATTTAAAATATATTAATTGAATGATATATCGAGTTATTATTCTATCATCATGAGAAGTGACTTTCCATGAAATAATTCTATACCCCATGATCTTGTAAAATCCTTCTCATGATTGTGATCTCGTACTCATTATGACTGTTATGGTCACATGAATCATGATTCCCGATTCATGATGAAGTCACTTGATTGATCTTCATGGTCGTTATCAATTTTATTTCCATTTTCAGACATTATTGAACCCTGTCTCACACAAATTCTGTGGCCTTACCTATTCTTGGCCCGACCTGTATCGTTTGCTTGCTTCACGTTCATTCCCACATCTGTCAATATGGTAGCAACCCACCATGAGATTGATAATCTTTCCTAGATTTCTTCTTCAACTAAATTTCAAGACGCTAAACATATCTTTGAGGTAGTGGGATGGATGCCTTTCCTGGAGAAGTTTGATGGGTACAATACATAAATTGCTCTTCAATTTCCTAAGACGTTTGATTGTCATCGAGTTACTATCAAAGGCCTCGAATTTGTGGTAACAAATGACCTGGTTAGTCGAGTAGTGAGCTTACCATGTAACGAAGAAATATGGTTTAAAGGAAAGATGATGGTGAAGGATGTGTTTAAGCGGCCGTTGATTCCAGAATACAAGGACGCTTGCTGGTCAAGAGGTATTCCTAAAGTATGGTTACTGGATCAATGGGGTAAGGTTCTATATGTTGTGCAAAAGTTTATAACATGTGAGGGTCATTTTGACTCTTTGTATATATATCATGCTTGATTGATATTACATATTCAGGGCACTCTCCCCATTAATTTTCCTTTCCTTTTATTGCAAACCCTGGTTAAAATCTCGGCTCAGGATCTTTTTCTTTAAGTGTTAATAATATTACATGGGAAAGCTATCTACAAGGGGATGTAAGGAAGAAGAAGCTCAAGAAGTTGAGCTCGAAGAAATGGCTCAACAAAACCCTCATGGTCTCCAAACGAACTTCTCTCTCTTCACTTGTGGAGAAACCCTCTACAAACCCTCATTCTGAAAAACTCTCTGGTAACCCTCTTTATGATGACCCTATGCCAAGTACCAGTAAAAGACCCCGTTATGTTTCAGGTTTTGTTCCAGCAACTAAGAAGCATCCTAAAGTGTCATTTTCTCATGAAAACCCTAAAACCCTGACTTCTCCTCAAAAAGAAATTCATAGTGAGGGTTTCCAGTTTCATGAAGAAAATAAGCAAGAACAACAAATTTATAAGCTGACTGAATCAATGCCATCTCCATAGAAGCAGTCTTCGCCCCCTCACTTTGATTTTCAATTCGATGAATACCTCGACTCTGAAAGAGTCAAGGACTTCATTGTTAGACCTCATACCACTGATAATACCCCTATTGAGTCAATTGTTAAAAAACCTCCTATTATATTTTTCAAAAATCCCATGGATACCACTGTGAAAATCCTTTTTTATGTTTCTTTCTCGGGCTGTGTCACGAGAAGCAAGGTTGAATAGTATAAAGAACCTATCTCTACTAGTCAAGAATTCTCGAGCATAACATGGAGCATGACAAGGCTACTAGCGGAGGTTGAGAAGAGGGCAGAAGGTATAGAATATTTTCAAACAGTCCCAGATGAGGAGGAAGTAGCACAAAAAGAAAAATCTGATCAAGCTATTCCTGAGAAATGCAAAGACACTCTTGACTATCCATATTTGGGGGATGCTGTGAGTGATGAAGAGGAATTTTCCAGTGATAAGAAGGATACTGTGGTAGTAGAAGATGAACAAAATGATAAGTAAGAATCCTCTTCTGAACATCAATAAGAGGAGAAGACTAAATCTACACCCTTAACAGGTTCAGAGCATGAAGATGAGAACACCATGGAGTGTAACCCTGTAGCACTTAGGGAATATAATGATACTGGTTCACGCAAGAGTCCCCACAGTATTTCCCTTAATTTAGCATTAAGAAGGAATTGGTTTTTCAAGGAGAAACTTCAGGAATTTGAAGTGCTTAATAGGTGCATGTAAACTGGCAATGGCTTGAGGAAAATACCGAATGGTCATTTACGAGCTAAGTAGAAATGCTAAAAGAAATAAAGACCATATTTTTGAAGAAGATGAAAAAGGTCATAAGGATTGCCTGCTGGAGACAAGTACATATTAGGAGATTGAAGAAATGGATCAAGTAGTTGAGGACTCAAGCAGTCCCTGGTTTTGATGTTTTGATTAACACTCCTACCCCTAGTCCTATTTTGATGTTTTGATTAACACTCCTACCCCTAGTCCTATTGCATGAGGACATGTAAGATCTTTAGCAGGGGGGAGATGTTAGGCTATGAAAATGTCATTGTTTTGCACTTGTTTGACCATACTTTTTGCATGTTTTGTACAAGTTATTGTTCTTCTACATATCATTTTGAAAGACGTGTATCTATTTTGACATAGTCCTAGCCTATATCTTTTTACTATACCTAAAACCCGTTTCTAAGTTAAAAATATCATCTTTTAATACATTTTTGCAAATTTCTTAATTTTCTGAATGATAATTATAAGGGTGCATATTTTAATTCAAAGACTAATGTAATATGTGGACACAACTTTGTTTGACCACCTTATTATAGATTACTACATGTTGACGTGGCCTCTACTTGCTCGTGAAGCTCGTCAAAGATCTAATGTCATCTCAGCATAAAAGAATATTTTCATTTGAAGTGAAACACTTGATGAGTAGCAAGTTAAATATATGTTGTTATTTGAAGTGAATCTTCTGACACTTCGTGTCATGAGATCACCCATTCAAATTATCTTGTAATTAATATGATGCATTATGCATGGTTTCATTACTATCTTTCGACTGGTAGTTAACCTTAGATGAAGGATTATGGATATGAAAACTATAAAAAAATGAATCTACCTTTGTGCGAGGTTAGTCATGGATGTTTATGAATTCTGAACTGAGTTTTTGTTGAGTACTCGAATATACATGAAGCTGGTTTACTATTCAAGTTAATGTCTGGTTGTATTTAGCAAGCTGATCATCTTTTTATGGAGTAGCTATATATGTTGAATATGGTGTCGTAAATCATTTTATCTGAGGCGTAACAGAGGTATTTGTCTCTGTGGGAGGGCCCACTACCATAGGTAAACGATCTCTTCATTGTTATACAGTAGATGCTTAGTGAATTTTAATTGTTTTTATAGAAGTAATTGATGTAGAAATTATTGTGTTTGATGAATTATCTATGCAATTGTTAAGGTGAGAATGGATGTAATTTAGATCACATTCGATTGTAGTTTGGTAGATTAATCTCTATGCATAGAGTGTGGAGTAATCGTTAAATAGTATGAATCATAACATTTTGATAATGTCATGTAGATTAACTAATTAAATTGATCGCATTTCGTAGAGCATGTTGTAGATGTTAGAGAATGACAATGGTAGTATTGCATAGGTTTCAAATTAATTCATTATGTTTCATATTGTAAATCATAGATTGAAAAATATTAGTTAGATCATAGAATCGTAGAGTAGGGTAGTTATATTTACGTTAACACGGAATCAGAATAAGTTCTTGATTAAATGTTGTAGCTCGGATCAGTTGTATTTTGTTAATATAGATAGTTTAATAAACAATAGTTGAATTTCACATAGATTCAATTTGTAATCTATAGGATTAATCTATAAACGTAGATTGAATTTTGATGAGCTTTTGCATCTTTTATTTTCGCACTATTCATTGAATCGATCGTAGAGATAGTAAATCAGTTTAGATCTGTAGTTAATAAATAATTAGTGAATATACTTGTAGTTAATAATCTAGATTAGCAATTGTTAAATAAATTTTGTAAATGATAAATAGATTTTACAGTTGAAGAACAAAGGCGTTTACTGTTTGAATGATAGATCTAGAACGAATGCATGTTTATTTAAAATTTAGTTGTTTTTATATGGCATTATTGTAGAATCAGTTCATGTTTAATTATAGCTAGAATAATTGGTAAAATAATTGTAGTTAGAGTTAACTATGATATTAATTAGAGTTCATGTTAATTAATAAATAATTGAAGACTTAGTTGTGATTTCAAAGCTCAAGGAATACCGTAGTAATATTGTAGATTAGTTTATCATTGCCGTATTCATTCACTTCCTGAATCAATACAACCTCATAGAATAAGCTTAGCATAAGATAGGAGGTAAATAGTTCATAAGGATAATATAGTCCAATAAGATGAAATAACCAGAGGTAGATAAAGGCTTACTCATTCAAATTGATTATAAATGCTAGATTGTTTTAGTAGATTTCACTAGATAAATAATTCCCTTTATAAAAAAATAGATTTGAGAGTAGAAAAAACATAATGGAATAAAACAAGAGTGTTTCTGGTGTTCTGCACTTGTTCTCCACCCTATTATAAATTTTGTACCCATTCTGCACCCATTTTGCACTCTTTTGATTTTTATCATAGGAACTTAGAAAACAAAGTAAATTTGAAATTGCTCATAGAATAAGTGTATGTTAGATGTTAATGTTTCTTTCCTTAATTTACTAGCATTTAATTCATTAATATAGGAGTCTTTGAATAGAGATTTTGATTAGGAAATTAAATTAAGACTTATAAACAAGATGCTTAGATTTCATTTTGGTTTTAGTATGAACTGATTGATTTGATTAGATATAGGGTAGCTAGATGGTGGTGGATTAAATTAGAATAAGAAGAATGTAGTTAAATAGTTTTTTCTGCATATTAAAGGTAGGGGAACCTAAATTCAGGTTAGTTATTTCATGGTGGATAAAAATAGATAGAAGAACTAAGTAGAATATTTTTAGTACCCTTCTTTGCCAATTAAAGGCAGGAGAACCTAAATTCAGGTTAGATAGTTGGTGGTGGATAAAAATAGATAGAAGAATTAAGTAGAATACTTTTAATAACATTCTTTGCCAATTAAAGGTAGGAGAATCTATATTTAGGTTAGCTAGTTGTTGGTGGATGAAACTAGAGTAGCAGAGCTTAGTAAAATAATTGAAATATCATATTTTGCATATTAAATAGTAGAGAACTTACATTTACATTAGTTAGTTGGTGGTGCATTGAAATAAGATAGGAAAACTTAATAGAGTAGGTTAAATATCATTTTCTTCATTCTTAAAGGTAGAAGGTTTCATAGGAAGAATAAATTAAGTTAAATTCATTTGATCCTTTAGCTTATAGAAATAGATTAAAATATAGGTTTCTTGATTAGGGCTAGGTAGAAGATGGTTAGTTTAAATATAACTATTCAGATTCAACTTTTGAGAATAGGATTTAGTTTCCTCTTTAGAATAATTTTTTAGATAGGAATCTTACATGCATATATAGTGTAGAAGCTCTAAGTTTACCTAGTATGATAATTTAGTGTTTGCAGGGGATTAGAAGAGTGATATAATATGCCTAACAATTCTAGGCGTTATAAGTCGACTTGGGTAGTCTTGTGGTCTATGTAACTGATTTCAGAAATGCGTGTGAGTCAATTGAGGTATTTTCATCAAAGGTAGAGGGAGGAGCGAATAAAGAAGATGGAAGAATGGAGAAGGAAAATAAATACAAGAGTGGAAGAATGGAATAAATAAGGGATTCAACAAAGTTTTCTATGTTCACTTGACTCTAAATTCAATCTGGAGGGATTGTACAAATTGCATTGTTGCTTTCGTGAGTAAACTCTTGTTTATGTTGTTTAAATATGTGTTGAGAACCAATTTGAAATTTTCCCAATCTAGATTGAGCACAAGTAGAAATTCCAAATTTTCATGAACACATTAAGGATTTTGTAATTTTTTCTTCCATGTTTCCTTGAATGTTACACCTCAAAAATGCACACTTGCTTTTGTCGCACTTTGAACGTAAAACGTCGTTGTGTCGCACTTTTTCGTAAGTGTCGCAATTGTTAGATTTAAAGTGTTTTAGTAGTGTCGCACTTCCGTCGTATCGATGTCAACACCATCATTTGCTCAATGTGATCACTTGACCTCTTAGTAAACCTTGTGCCATTAATCCCTAAGGTCAAAAAGTCATTATTTTGCATGAAAACCCAAAAAGCATTCCACTTTATCATTAAAAAAGTCAATTTTCAAGGTTGTCGCCCCCTCACAGTGTCGGGAGGTGCGACCTGTCACTCCCTTGGAGTCTTTAGGGGAGCTACACTCCTTAAAATGACGCTCTGTCATTAACTTGGGGGGAGCGACAGTCAAACCCAGCTGTTGAAAATCCATTTTTGGACGAGATTCAGTTGGGAACTGGAGTTTGTTTCGAGTCAATAACTGATTGAGCTCAGAAATGGGTGTTGGTTCGGATGAGGGTTATCCTAGTCTTCCAAAGTTGGCCCCTTATCCCCAGTTTATCTCTTCAAATCCAACCATTTCCAAGGTTAGTCATGGAGGTTGAAGCTTCTCCTCTCCTATAAAAGACCAGGCTTGTCCATTGAGCAAGGGAGGAAGATCATAGTAAGGATACTATAGTGGAATACTTGTGAGATTTTGTGTTGATCCAGCAAGGAGCAAAGGAGAGGGAGCTTATGGAGCATTGCAAGCTGAATCACTTTTGTAAGTATTTTGATTTTCATTCAATGAATAGAAACTTAGCCTGATTCCTTCAAATAGTGTTGATTGCACAACTTTCATATCTATAGATCTATTCAATACATTATTGATAGATTAGGCCTCGTTACTTATAACTGTTTGCATCGAGATACGTTTGGTTCTTTCCTCTTCTTATTGTAGGTCCATTCACTTTGCGCTTGGATTCAGACGGGAGCGGCAAGGACGAACTACAGTCAAGAGGTAGGGTATCTCTATTCATACCTAAATATTCCTCTTTCTCTTTGTACGTAAGTAACCTTGAGTCTATAGGAATTGTCAGTGTCTACTTGTTATTAAACTGTCCTGAGCATTGAGGAATTGCTCAGGGAGTTGTCAATCTATCCGTAGGTTGATTTCTCGCTAACAATTTTTTGGCGACTCCACTGGGGAATAGATCATTATTCCTCAAGTGTTTTTCGTTGTTAGGACCCTACCCACATTCCACTGGTCTTTGTGTACCTTATTTGATCAAGTTTTATACTTTTCTGAGCAATTAGCTGTTAAATTTCAAGATTCTGTTTTTTTTACGAGACTGGTAAGAGTGTCGCTCCCCTGTAGTTCATTAGGGAGCAACAATTTTTCTCTATTGTCGCCCCCCTGCGGTGTATTAGGGAGCGACAATTAGCCAATTTTCGCTCTGTGGCCTTCTGGAAGCCAGAAACACTGTCGCTCTGTCTCCAACTCGAAGGGAGCGACAATCAGCCTTGACTCTTGGTTTTTGCATGATTTTTCAACCCTGACTTGTCCCAGTTACCTTGAATTTGCTTTTTCTTCTCCTTGTTTACCTGATCTGAGCATTAGATCAAGTGTCGTCGTTTAGTATGACATTTCGTTTTTGTGAGTTTTTGATGAAAGAGTGTCGTTTTGAATAAGCATATTTGAACGATTCCTATTCTTCAACTCATTTGCTTTCTTTGTTCTCTTATATTCTGAGATAGAATTGATTTGTGTGCTTTTGCATTTCAATTTCAAAGAAAAGAGAAATTAGTTGAAGTAATTTGCAAATATTTCCACGATTTCAATTTGAAAAGAAAAAGAGCATTAGTTTTGGTCTTAGGAAAAGAGCATTAGCTTTGGTCTTGGAAAAGAGCATTAGTTTTTGCATTATTGCTTCGGAAAGAGAAAGATTTGTTTTTGTTCTTGCTTCATTGCACTCGTTATTCGAATTCTTTTGGGTTAAAATTTACGCACTCACAACCTCGCGGGTGCGAGTGAAAAATTAAAATCAATCCTAAAAGTTTTAAAATCAACCAACCCCAGCATTTAAATCACCAACTACACAGAGTGCAAACATAGAGACAAATTAGGCTAGAGACGTGTTCTCACGTCGTTAAAACTAGCAGCTGTCGTTTATTGTCAGCGATACAATCTGAAGGGAGATTGGTTCACCCACGTACTTGAGGTATATAGATCGGCTGAGTTGGCTCTTCCAGTACCCTTGAGGTATATTGGTCGGCCCTCTCGGATTATTTCAGTACTCTCAGGTATATAGGGTGGCTCCTCTCATGTAGTTTCACATTAGATAGCGCTAGCACAGACTTGTAATCCACGTACCTTGCGTATATCGGAGTCCCTTTTAGGCCTTGAACATAGTGATCCTCTTACCTAGACGAACTCTTCGGCCGTCTTGATAAAGTGATACATCAAACAGAGCATTCGAGGAGACTTGCCTGCACGTACTTTGGCAGTTTACTGCCTAGTATATCGCAGTTCACTTTATCTTGACACACCTTTTGATAGTTCCCTTTGTCCTATTTCTGTGTGTGTGAGGTTTTAAAATTTGGTTAATTTACATTTCATTCGAACATGGGTGACGAGAACCAAAGATGATCTAGAAGGCTTCAAGGATTGGACCCTGAATCACCAACATCACCCGGGGATCACATTCCTATTGAACCTCATTTGGAAGAAGAGGGGATACACTACGAGACGGGGAGCATCCCGTAAGAGGAGGAACAACTAGAGGGACACGTAGAGATCATTAGGGAAGGGCCTCCTTATCCTTTTAATCCACCTTTGACAAACATGAATATACCTGCATTGATGGATATTACAACTTCACATGCTATATATCATAGGGTTGTCCCCCATATCGAAGAGATCACCACAGATCTCGTGGATGTTATGCCTTTTGCAGAGAGTGTATCACCACATACAGCTAATTTCGGCACACAACAGTCTGGACTCCCTGCCGGCTATAGGCCTTTAGGAGGAGTCATGGGTGAAGATCTCCCCTTGGCTGATCTCATCCAGTTTGGGAGAGTGGAATTGAGTACACCGGTCATAGTTCCACCACACCCCACTGCTTTGTCAAACCCACCTACTGTTACACCGATGGCGGGATCCAATCATGGACCCTCCACATCCGTTCATAGGTACAGAAGGGCTCTTCCAAACCCTTCAGTTGGGAACTTTACCCCAGCATCCAGAGTACTCGTACAGGGTGCAAGCCATAGTGTAGGGGGAAATCTGTCCAGGGTAGTTACCCCACCTGTGGGAGCAGTGACCATTTCAGCTCAACCTCATGTAGCAACCCCACAACCGTCAATTGTGAGTGTACCTCCACCACAATCGCATGTGCAGGTCGCTCACACTCAACCCCCTCCTATGTCTGTGCCCCATGCTACTACAGTTCAACACTCAGTTGTGGGAACTAACCAACCTCCACCTGGGGGACAATATAGTCTGTGGAGCCAGCCTCAGCTTTCTGTAGGGCAACCACCTCTTGTGACACCACCATTGTTACCATCAAGTCCACAAGTCGTGCCTTCTGTTTGGCAACAACCACCTCCTCTAGTCCCACCATCTAGATGGAACCAGGGTATGGCTTACCAACCATGGAGTCAAGGTTCGACCAACCCCATGGGTCAGATAGGTTTCCCACAGGTTTCACAACCTCCCCTTCAGCAAACGAGTCACACTCCATACATGGGAGGGTCATCTTTCGTTAATGGCCTGACTAGCAATATGGTGCCACATCAATATTACCAGCCTCTGCCTGTCAATCGACAGTTACCGTTCCTGGCTACTTTGGATCTGCCGGATCTGTCTCGATTGACTAATGATCCCATATTGCATTCCCCCAACTAGCCCGCGATGCCAATAAATCTACCTTCTGACATCCCTAAGTTTGATGGAAAACCGGGTGAAGACCCAAAGAATCATGTCATGACTTTTCATTACTGGTGTTGTTCCAATTCCTTGATGGATGACTCCATTTGTTTGCGTCTGTTTCAGTGAACATTGACTGGGACGACGGCAAAGTGGTATATAGAGTTGCCCACTCACTTCTTTACAGGCTATGGCACTCTTGCTATGGCTTTTCTTACACACTTCCAACTGCCAATTCGATATGAAACTGGTACCGAGCTTTTGACCTCCCTCCGTCAAAACACTTCCACCCATATCTCGGATCACATCCATGAGTGGAGAAGGAGGAGATAATTGATCAAGGCCCAAATTCCAGATCAACTTTTGGCTAATTGGTTTACCAAGTCCCTGTTGCCTATAATTGCTAGAGATGTTGCCATGGGGACCGCTATTACTGAAGAACAAGCCATCAGTCGCACCTAGTATCTTGACCTGGTGTATTCCCAGTCAGGTACTTTGTATGACATTATTCCGAACGCTCTGAGACCTACCAATGACCCTACGAGGCCACATGCTCTCGAGTCCCATGCTGACGGCACTATTGGGTCAATGAAATCACAGTCGCAACCATCGGCATCTGGTAAGAAGAATGCACCTGCTTCTTCCCCACTTGCTTCCACGACTGGCGGAAATAAAAAGCAAAGCCCCGTTCCTGAGCAAACCTCCGAGGTGAATGCAGTCCAATCATCTCAGCAATCCGGAGGCAAGAAGAAAGCCAACAATTCTAAAGGTAAGAACAAAAAGGCTGACCCTCAGGAACCAACAAAAACTCAAGAACCTGCACCTGAACCTAAAGAGAAGAGAAAGGCTAAGTACCCATGCATGATCTGTAGCGACGATCATTACACTAAGGATTGCCCCCAGAAGAAGGAAGTCGTGAAGTTTTTGAAAGCCAATGCTCAGCCTGCCGTGCTTAAAAATCCTTTCCCAACTCAGCAACAGGGAATGGTTGCACAAAACCCTGCTCCTACACAGGCAGGTCATGAGGAAGCTTCTTCGAGCTCCCATGTACTCATGCTCGGAAGTGA
The DNA here is from genome assembly GCA_001517045.1 of Pseudotsuga menziesii. Classification (NCBI taxonomy): domain Eukaryota; kingdom Viridiplantae; phylum Streptophyta; class Pinopsida; order Pinales; family Pinaceae; genus Pseudotsuga; species Pseudotsuga menziesii. The sequence goes on from LPNX010714153.1 coordinate 16,330, forward strand.
GACGATTGCGTTGACCACTAGAACAAAGACTTATGACAACCCAAAGCCACAAACGAGTGGAGGTGCAAGCTCTTCTGCTACACAACCACTATCCACCCCTCCTCCTGCATCCAATTGGCCTCTTCAGATTGAAAGGCCTGTTTCTGACAATGTATTACGGCCACCCAAGGCCACAATATGCAAAGCGATATTCAATCCCAATGCCCGAGCTACCCAAAATTATAATATTGTGGAAGACTTAGCTCAGGCACCCTGTGCCATGTCGACTTTGGTAGTCCTCCAAAACTGTCCTAGTCAAAGGAAGACTTTGTTGTCAGCTCTAGGAGCCGTGGATCCTGCATCATCCAATTGCATCATGTTTAGTCTGGAACATTATAAGGAGAGGTTACCCCATAATTTAGCTCTTCAAATCCACACGACTGTGCGGGGCAAGAAGATTCATCGTACACTTGTTGATGAAGGGGCCTCTACTTGTGCCATGTCTTTGTCATGTTCGAGAGCCATCGGTTCTCTAGAAATCAACCAATCCCCTACTATCCTTAAAGCTTTTGATGGTCGTAATTTCAAACCATATGGTATTCCGAGCTCGTGTGCTATCGAACTAGGAGGTAAAACGGTGTCGATCGACATTGAAGTTATAGATGAACCCTTGGATTATAATCTACTCCTCGGCCGTAGCTGGTTTTATGCCGTGTCCACGGTTGCGTCTTCTATCTTCAGGATGATCCAGTTTCCCCACCTGGGGCAAATCGTCACGATCGATCAACTAGATTTTTGCACTCCCGACTTGCGTGGTGATAATGCCACCAACATTCCATTCGTCAGTGGCTCTAAGTTATCCTATGAAAGTGTGGGATTTGGTCTTTTGAAAGACTCCTCTCTTATGGGGGCATTCCCTTCGTCTGCTCCTCACATTGCCGCCATCAATATGCTATCATCAACGGTATATCAATCCCAGGAACCTTTTGATCCTTGGGTAGTACCAGACTCGTCCACTGTTGAGTTTCTTGGTGATACCATGCCCCTTAGCATTGCTGAGGAACAATACGTAGCAATTCAAGCTGTCAGTGATACCCCTAGTTGCGATGAACCTCACCTCGTCCCATCTGATTCTCTACCGAATTGGTTAAAGTCAACTCCATTATCATCCGATCACTTTCTGAAGATTTTTCCCTCCGACGAATCCATTTTAGAGGTGATGAGTTTGGGAGAACGACCCTGGGAGGATCTCCATCATCGAGCATCTTTCCTACATGATTTGACCACTGTAGAGAAAGACATCGATCCATCCATCGTTGTGCACAAGATAAAAACTTATCCTGAATCGAAACCTGTCCAATCGAAATTACAACCTTTCAAACATCGGAAGGTACAATTTGGTCTTAAAAATGCTGAGGCAACATCCCAGCGGGCCGTGTCATATGCATTCCGTGATATCAAACACATAGTGGAGCCTCACCTCGATGACTTACCGGCGCATTCGGCTCGTCGAGAGGAGCATTACGAGCACCAGAAGACCATATTCCTTCGGTGCCACCACTACAACATCTGTTTGAATCCGCATAAGTGTAGTTTCTGTGTTGAGACTGGAAGCCTTTTTGGTTTTCATTGTGTTCTGGGATGAAAAAAATTTTCGACCAAAGTTTACTCTGGTTCCAAGCTCGTTAAAAAATGAAATCAGGATACGAGCAGAGTTTACTTCTTGTTTTAAGCTCGTTAAAAAATAAAACCACCCCAACGAGCATAGTTTACTTCTTGTTTTAAGCTCGTTAAAAAATAAAACCACCCCAACGAGCATAGTTTATTTTCGGTTCCAAGCTCGTTAAAAAATGAAACCACCATTTACGAGCAGAGTTTATTCTGGTTCCAAGCTCCTTAAAAAATGAAATCAGCCCTATGAACAAAGTTTACGTTCAGTTCCAAGCTTGTTAAAAAATGAAACTGCCATTATGAGCATAGTTTACCTTTGGTTTTAAGCTCGTTAAAAAATGAAACCACCGGTTTGAGGAGATTTCGTTTACTGTGTCAACCTCGTTAAAAAATGAATCAGGAGATGAGGATGGTTCTTTTCTCGTGTCAACCTCATTAAAAAATGAAACAGAACATTCGGAGGAAAGTCCATTTTTTATGCCAACCTCGTTAAAAAATGAACTAGACCCTTTCGAGGATAGTTTTTTTCTTGTGTCAACCTCGTTTACAAAAATGAAATAGTACCCCCTAATGTAAGTCGAGTCTTTCATTAAATATTGCATATGAACCTTCATTTCGTCCACTTCTAGTGAATGAAATGAAGCTTGGGGGGTTGTCTCCAGCCTCTTATTATCATGCTGGGGGCACAGTACCAACCTCTGGTCATCAGTCATCATGTTGGGAAAGAACCCACTCATAGGGATCACTACAGGGTGACATTTTCCAAGACTGAGACCCCAAAAAGGCACCAGGAGAGGGAATGTTGCCCCCCCCCCCACTCATGGGTATCACAAAAATCTCCAGCCTCTAAACATTATGCTNTTGTTCACTAGCCATACAACTCTTGCCCAATAACATAGACAAGGAAGAACAGTTCCTATATCTGATGTAGCTCGACGAGTCTCACCAAAATACTGCTCTCTAGCCATCATGCCAGGGCAAACCTTTAATCAACATGTTGAAGGCCAAGCACACAAGAGGCCCATTAAAGCACATTTTGACCGGACTGTCAAACCTTGCACCTTCTCTAAGGATGATCTCGTCCTTGTATATGAATAAGATAAAGATGAACTTGGGAAAGGAAAGTTAGAACCGATGTGGTATGGACCTTACATCATGAGGAAAGTACTTGAAAAAGGCTCTTATGAGTTAGTGGACTAGAGGCTGAGCACAGTTTATTGTTTTTCAAGCTCGTTAAAAAATGAAAACATCCTGAATGGGGTATCCCCAGGTGAAATTTACATCCATTTCACGCATGGGTCAACAAAAATCTGAAATAACATTTTCAGGCTTAGTTATCAGTTTCGTGCCCGATTCAAACATGAAATCTGTTTTTTGGGCTTAGTTATCGGTTTCGTGCCCACTTCAAACATGAAATCCGGTTTGAGCATAGTTTTCGCTTTTTCATGCTCTGGTTTAAAAAATGAAAAAGGTTCCGAGCGCTCTTCATGAGGTTTCGTGCTCGTTAAAATATTAGTATAAACGTCATTGAGTTTATTGTTCGTCGCCCCATACTCCTAAAACAATGGAACGACGCCAGTGATCTTGTTTCTTCACACTCGTTAAACACTCGAGCACCATGCTCGTTTTCGAAGAAACATCCTCTTGGTATAATTTTATCTCTTTTTCAGGCCAAGTAGACAAAATACGAAAAAGGAATCCTATTGGAGTCTTCTTATGTTTTCAGGCTCTCCAAACATGAAAACGACCGAGTTAACCTTCTCCGGGCTCGTTAAAAATCATACAGTGAAGGACCGAACCACACTTTTACCAAGTTCGTTAAATATTGGTGAAAGGACTTGGCGAAGGCGAGTTATACCGAGCATTTGTTACCCTCCTCGAGCTCGTTAAAAAACAAAGAGGTACTGTCAATCATGATGGGGAAAAATGAAGGGAAGGGGTAAGTTTTGTGTCAAAATACTTTTTCTATAAATGGAAGCTATCAGTTGTCGCCCTTGAACATGGCACTTGTCTGCATCGAGTCAGTCAATTGGGGAATCCATTTGTCTCATTGAGTCACTACCATCACTTGGGTCATCATACTCCTTTGAGTCATTCAAAGAATACCTCGGTCATCGTTGTATTAGGGGTGGGTTTTGCGTCCTCATCGAGTCGAATGCTTCCAAGTCATTGTGTCGTGCCAAGTTTAAGTGTTCAAGGGAAGTCTTCCAAGAGTCATGTCTATCATATTGTGTCAGTCTCATACCAACTTTGTTTTGCTACATCACATCAAACTCTGTACTATGTTTCGTGTCGCTGATGAGGGAAACATTATGGCCCTCCTTCGACGAATATCTTTCTGTCGACGCCAATACATCATCCAGGAAGAAGATTTAGGAACTTTTCAGTGCCTTAGAGCCTGCATGTTTCAATGGCAGGTCTCTACGCTTTCGACAGTCAGTTCACATCATTGGCTATTGATCAAAAGATTCCAGTGAGTATTCGACATCAGCTCATATATTCATGCTCATTGGATTGTACTGGTGTACCTTGGGGATCATTGACATTATTGGTGGTTTCCCTCGCACTTGTTAATGGTATACATCAATGACCGGTAATCAAGTGATTCCTACCATGTTCGACATCAAGAACATCTATTCACATGGATAGGTATGTACTTACAGATTTGGGATGAAGACCCTGGTATCGAGTTAACACAAGCATGTTACACACTTTGTCCCAGGCTGCGATGGAGTTTTATTCTGAGTACTGTCACATAGATCCACATTGTATTGGTCTGTGGCTATGCATCATTCATGTCGTAGCTCCACGGTGTATATTCTAGTGGTTGCGATGGATTCGAGTCATAGAGGTATGGATCCACAGTGTATTTGTCCGTGGCCATATCCTAGTCATTTAGTCTACATGGATCTGCATTGTATTGGTTGGCAGCCATGCTTTGAGTCAAACATGTTCTGAGCATGGGAATGCCCGCCTCAGCTATGATATATATGATCTCTTGTCTTTGTTTTGCAGCTCCTATCTCCAGCTCCGGGTTAACACAAATCTACCAATCTCACTAAAGTTTGCGGCCATCAATGCGCTTTTGACCTTATCCTTTAGGGGGCATTCTGTTACACCTCAAAAATGCACACTTGCTTTTGTCGCACTTTGAACATCAAACGTCGTTGTGTCGCACTTTTTCGTAAGTGTCGCAATTGTTAGATTTAAAGTGTTTCAGTAGTGTCGCGCTTCCGTCGTGTCGATGTCGACACCATCGTTTGCTCAATGTGATCACTTGACCTCCTAGTAAACCTTGTGCCATTAATCCCTAAGGTCAAAAAGTCATTATTTTGCATTAAAACCCAAAAAGTATTCCACTTTATCATTAAAAAAGTCAATTTTCAAGGCTGTCGCCCCCTCACAGTGTCGGGAGGTGCGACCTGTCACTCCCTTGGAGTCTTTAGGGGAGTGACAATCCTTAAAATGTCGCTCTGTCATTAACTTGGGGGGAGCGACAATCAAACCCAGCTGCTGAAAATCCATTTTTGGACGAGATTCAGTTGGGAACTGGAGTTTGTTTCGAGTCAATAACTGATTGAGCTCAAAAATGGGTGTTGGTTCGGATGAGGGTTATCCCAGTCTTCCAAAGTTGGCCCCTTATCCCCAATTTATCTCTTCAGATCCAACCATTTCCAAGGTTAGTCATGGAGGTTGAAGCTTCTCCTCTCCTATAAAAGACCAGGCTTGTCCATTGAGCAAGGGAGGAAGATCATAGTAAGGATACTATAGTGGAATACTTGTGAGATTTTGTGTTGATCCAGCAAGGAGCAAAGGAGAGAGAGCTTGTGGAGCATTGCAAGCTGAATCACTTTTGTAAGTATTTTGATTTTCATTTAATGAATAGAAACTTAGCCTAATTCCTTCAAATAGTGTTGATTGCACATCTTTCATATCTATAGATCTATTCAATGCATTATTGATAGATTAGGCCTCGTTACTTATAACTGTTTGCATCGAGATACGTTTGGTTATTTCCTCTTCTTATTGCAGGTCCATTCACTTTGTGCTTGGATTCGGACGAGAGCGGCGAGGACGAACTACAGTCAAGAGGTAGGGTATCTCTATTTGTACCTAAATCTTCCTCTTTATCTTTGTACGTAAGTAACCTTGAGTCTATAGGAATTGTTAGTGTCTACTTGTTATTAAATTGTCCTGAGCATTGAGGAATTGCTCAGGGAGTTGTCAATCTATCCGTAGGTTGATTTCTCGCTAACATTTAAGTCCTGATATTTTCTTGCATTTCCATCGGGTGTCAAAATTTTACGAGGTTTTTAACCTTGAGACAGAAGTACTCCATTTGACCGAACAAAAAGGTCTTGTCGGGCCCTGAAGTGTTTTGGGAGTTCAAGCATTAGGAGGTTTTATACCTCATGATGAGAGATGATCATCACATTTAGCTAAAAGAAAAAGGGCTTCGTGCCTCGAAGAATTTCGAGTGTTCGAGAAGTGTACGATTTAAAATATCAAGACAAGAGACTTGTCCTAAGACAATGAACCCAAAAATGGATTTCAGAATTGAAAAGGTGATGGTCATCACATTTAGCTGAAATAAAAATCTTTTTGGGTCCTGAAGAGTTTTGGGAGTTGAGGCTTCAGGAGGTTTCATACCTCGTGATGGGAGATGATCATTACATTTGGCTAAAAGCTAAAGTACTTCAGGCCCCAAAGAGTTTCAGGAGTTCAGGCATTGAGTGATTTAAAATATCGTGATGGGAGACTTTTTCGAAGAGCGCAAACTCGAAAAGGGTTTTCGGACCCAAAGCAATTTCAAGAGAGTTGTAGAGATGCGCTGGCAAGTATTTTCACGAGCCGAAAGTGTGAAAAACTAGAAAAAGGGGTTTAGAGAGGTTTTCAGACCTGAAAACTGATAGATTGTGCATGATTCTAGAAATAAGCCAAATTTATTAAGAAATAACCATTATTTAGTCCTCCGAGTGGGCCTTAAAGGGAAGCCTTGCATCGAATTGACAAGAATGACACTTGGGAACTTGATCGAATTGAAAAGAATGACACTTGGGAACTTGTTCCAAGACCAATAAATAAAAATGTCATAGGGTCCAAATGGGTGTTCAATAATAAAATGATTGAACAACGATAGATTGTGAGAAATAAGGCGAGATTGATCTATAAAGGATATGCACAAGTTGAGGGACTCGAATTTGATGAATCATTTTCACTTATTGGAGGATTGGAAGACATCAGAATGTTTCTTGCATATGCCTATCACAAGAACTTCAAAGTTTATTAGATGGATGTCAAGTCAACTTTTCTCAATGGAGAATTAGAAGAGGAATTTTATATTGAATAGCCTAAGGGATTTCAATAGTCAGATTACCTTGATTATATATGCAAGATGAAGAAAGAATTATATGGGTTAAAACAAGCCCCATCTGCATGGTACCATCGATTGGATAAATATCTTCAAAATAAAGGTTTCAAGAAAGGAATAATTGATCTAGTTTGTATGTCAAATCATATGGTGATAAATTACTAGTTGTTCTGGTCTATGTCGACGATATCATATTTGGAAGTAATAGTGATTCATTAGTTCAATGGTTTGCTACAGAAATGTAATCAAAATTTGAAATGTCGATGATAGGGGAACTATCATTATTTCTTGGTCCGCAACTCATTAAAAAACCTGAAGGTATATTTCTTTCTCAAGAGAAATAATTAAAAGAAATGTTGAAAAAGTTTCAGATGGAATATTATTCACCTTTTAGTACATTCATGGTTGTCGGATGCAAGCTAAGAAAAGATGATACATCACTAGAAGTTGATAAAAAAACATATCGGTCGATGGTTGACAGTTTATTGTATATCACAGCTTCTCGACAAGACATAATGCAAGCCGTCGGAATGGTAGGAAAGTATCAATCTGCTCCAAAAAAAAGTCACTTAATAGTTGTTAAACCTATTTTGAAATAGTTGAAAGGTACAATGAATTATGGTCTTTGGTATCCACAAAATTAGAATTTTCAATTAACAGTATATTCAGATGTCGACTAGGCTAAGTTCTTGGATGAAAGAAGGAGAACAAGTGGAGGTGCATTCTTTTTTGGGAGAATCTTTAGTCATCTGGCTAATTAAGAAATAAGGTTCTATTTATTTATCCACCACAAAAGCATAATATATTGCAGCTGCCACCTGTTGTATTCAAGTGTTGTGGATGATACAGACTCTTGTTGATTTGGAGGTAACATATAACAAACCCATTCCTATTCACTGTGATACTACTAGTGCAATCAGTGTCTCAAAGAATCATGTTTTTAATTCCAAGACCTAACACATACCAATCAAGTATAATTTTTTAAGAGAATGGGTAACTAACAAGATAGTTCATTTGAGTTATATTCCATCGACATAATAGATTGTTGACATCTTTACTAAAACTCTACCAAAATCACAATTTGAGTATTTACACAAGAAGTTGGGTGTAATATCCACTTCACAATAAAATGACCCATTGTGTCAGGGGGCGTGCTTGTTAAAAATAGGGGGCGTGCTTGTTAAAAATATGAGTCGATTATGTATTGCTTAAAGAGTGCTAGTCGACAGGAAAAGTTGACGGTTATCAAACAAAAGTGAGTTGTACAGGTTCACAGATTATCTCGACAGGGGGAGTAGTGCTTATATATTCATTCAAATGAATAAACCTTTTCCATTAATGTCAAAGGGGGAGAGAATATGTGCAGTTCAATTAGGCTGGTTAAAAATTATAAATACAGTAGGTGGTTGAAGAATAGAATGATGCAGTCGAGAGGTGCAATCTGGTGCAGTTGATAGACAATGCAATATTTCCATCAATGCCAAAGGGGGAGATTGTTGATAAAAGTAAAGAAATTAATGTCTAGCATTATTTTTGAAGTATTGTCATTGATGGCATCCATATGAATATAATGCAGTTGATTTGGTTGAGAAATACATATGAATCGAATGGATTCGAGTTGGTCGAATATAAACAATGAGTCGGTCAAGACAGTTAGTCGAAGGTCAATCGAAGTTGGATTTTTCTACATTCGAGTGGATCAATCTATCGTCGAATTCGTCGAGACTGAATCAATCATGTTTATGGAGTGAATTGGTCAAGAAAAGGTTGAAGCAAAGTAAATTGGAGTTGGACAAGGAATAATGAATATACAGTGGAGTTGCTAACTGATGAAGGTCAAGATCTGGTTGAGATTGATTGGCCGAGATGGCCGAGTCAGAGTGTTGGTCTAGGTAGTCGATGACACGGAAGTATTGGTTGGAGTAGAGGCAGAGACTGGTCGAGGTCGAGATAATGTATTGGTTGAGATAAACCACATGGAATTGATGGTTAAACAAGAAGATCAACAAAGTCAATGGGGTAGTCGTATGCAAGGATGGTCGAATGAGAGGTTTAACGAGTTCGACAAGGAGAAAAGGACAGACAATAGTCGACCGCAATTCTCAAGAAAATGACACATGTGAACATAGAATTACAGCAAAGGAGACGAAAGGTCGGGATCGTTACATGTCGACTCAGTTACACATGTGAACAAATAAGCACGTCAAAGCAGTTGAAAGGTCGATTTAGTTACTAGTCGTTTCAGTTATCGATTGATTATGTTACAAGTCGATTCAGTTTCTAGTTGATTCAGTTGTTGAAACAATCAGGCTATTTTGTTAGTTATCAAACCGTCGGATTGGAATTCGAAGGGATTGAGATGAAAGATTAATATGCTATATATTTTGAGAGAATGGATGTTGCAAAAGTTGGTTGAGATAACAATGAGTTCGACATAGTGATATCTGTAAGGAGAGAACGATGCAGGGAAGACATAGAAAAAATGCAGAGATGATGGAGAATGAAGCTGACTTCTGTGAATTAGAATAAAAGTACGCATCACTGAAGAAGATTCTAAGTGTGCAGGGGGAGATGAAGAGACAGTCGAGGCTAAGAGAATGACGTGGATCTGATGATAAACAAAGACAAAAAATAAAGCTGAGAACGTCAACAGAGCAAAGATACGATTGAATGAGTCGGTAAGAAAAGTTTTATCAGAGTTATATTTTTTGTATTGCATTAGACATGTCGAAGTCTGTATTTCAAGGTGGTAGGGTGGTGCTTGGGAAGACAAACGTCTTCTTTGTGCAAGTCAGTGCTTGTACATGTGGGAGTGGGCGTTTCCATTCATTTGAAGCTGAAAAAACATGGGTGGTCAGGTGGTGTTAGGGGAGAATGAGATCTATTGTGTGCAATTATGTGCTTGTAGATGTTGGAGTGGGTGCTTCCATCCAACTGGTGCTGTAAAAACAAAGGGAGTTGGTGCTTCTATCTAGTGACTGATAGAACTGGTGCTGTAAAAACAAAGGGAGTTGGTGCTTCTATCTAGTGACTGATAGATAAACATGAGAGTTGGTGCTCTCTACAAGTTGTAGCTTTTAAAATAGAGCTTGTACCCTCAATTATTTGTGATGTACACAAGTTTAAGCTTGCTTGATATCCTAAGAAGAGGCTTTCTCCCTTTATGGGTTTCCTCGTAAAATATGTGTCTCTATATATATTGTGTGCATGATTTATTTTGATTTTTCGTTCATTAAATTATCAGCTATCCGTCGACTGATAAATTGTAATAATAAGTCAATTGTTAAATAGAAGCATCAAGTCGATTGTAAATGAAAGTTAAAAGAAATTTAAAAATGGTAATGGTTTAAGCTTATCAATAATTGATTCACCCCCCTCATTTCTTTGAATAATTTCAACAGCACTAGTGCGATATAAAACATTAAATTGCCAGTGATTTGATCTAAAATAAATTCACCGAATTCCTTTGCAGTAAAACGAAAATATACAATCACCAGGTCTTTTACGTAATCAATCTGCATCGGTGCTCTGATGATATATAATGTGCATCAGTGCTCTCATGATATCTATTGTGCATCATTGCTTTCATGATATGTGTTGTGCATTGGTGCAAATTCATAATATAGGTTTCGTGGTGATATCTACATGTATTCTAGGCATCGAGGGCATAATATTCATAGACCGCATCAAGGAGCACATATATTATTTTACATAGTGGTGTGTTTTTTTTTATAACAAACCGGTGCACTTTATTTAAAATAGGCACCACTAAAAAACCCTCCACTAAAACTTCTATCCACCTAGAGTTTTTACTTATAATGAATTCCTTTAAAACCTCCCCTAAAACATCCATTATCAATAATGGACTTTTTTTTTGATAATTTTGTCGAATCTTATAACAAAAAAACATCCGCAAAAAAATATTTTATACTTCTAAGTATCTCTCACTTACTCTATCTTTTTTTTACAATTGTTCTTGGGGTTGCAACTATTGTGTTCCTATTCCACCGAAGATATGGCAAGATGAATTAAGTTTATTGTAATATATAGAATAAAAATGAGGGGATCAAAAGCCTCAACTCAAGTGCGTTGCAAACTAAGATAGGGAGTGCCTCTTCAAGAGTCATCACTAGCCAAGTCCTTGCATGAGTTTGAGGTGGTTTGTTCAACTCGATGCATCCATTATGTGTAGACAATGGTAGTTGAAGAAAAAATATAGAAACATATGTCCTCAACAGAGGTGCACAATAGTGCTCAAACAATTATCTTGTTGGACTACTCAGGGGTATATTGTAGGCAACAAACTTAACCCGTTCACAACATAATGATTATTTTTTGTCCTTATGATTTTTCTCTCTATATAAAAAATTAAATATTTATTAACATTGGTATCCACCAACCAATTTTTATTTCCACTGGAAAATAACATCGCCCCAATCCATCGGGAAGTTAAAAACCCACCTTGACCACATGTTATCAGAAAGTTTCTCTGATACAAATTGAAGTGACAATGATGGCTCACTTCATGGATTCATCATTCATGAATAAAATGCCCCATATATTCAATAAATATGTATTTATTATTATTGAATGTATTATATGAGATTGATGTTTGAATAATTACAATAGACGTGTATAAATACATGTAAGGTTTGATAAGTCATGTCCTTTGGAAATGGACATGGCCTATTATTATTATTACATCATAAATAACCTGTTTTTTCCACCATGGAAAAATCCCTTTATATTAAAATATAAAAAAAGACCAATACATAAATTCTACAAACTACAACCAAAACAAAGCCAACCACTAGTAGCAAGGAACCCCAATCTCACATGAAAACACCAAACTAGATCAAGCTGGACAAAGCCAACATCATCCACACTACAACCTGCGTTCTCCCCACAAGGACATGCCAAAAAATTACCACATAATAGATTTAAAAAGGAGGAAGGAGCCTTTCTGGCTCAAATACACTATCCACCTTCTCCTTAAAATAAATGCCCCTTCCAAAATATGCAACGCCTGCTTAGAGAGAACATATGCCTCTCCAATTTGTTCTCTATAAATATGATTTAATTGAACAACAAAAAAAACACAGAGGAGAGATTTTATCCTTTTCTTCCAACATTCCAAAGCATCCACCTAAAGAGAACACATATTTGACATCTAATCAATGATCAACTTAGAATCACCAAATAATTGAATCTTAGTGAAATTCCTTCTCTATGCAAAGAAAATAAGTGCCCATATCTAAGAGTTCCCCTCTTGTGTTTGTACCCCTTCCACAATTCATTTTCAACTGATAGCCATTTTGATCATCCAATTTAATTACTCCTCTTGCCCCACATTTTGTACCAATATATTGAGAAGCTCCATCAAAGTAGCATATGATCACATCATCCAAATAAGAGGGAGGAGTAGGCAAGCTAGGTTTACCCAAGATTTTTACATAATGAATTCAACAAACAGAATCAAAGATTTAAAACAAATCCTCCTCACAGATTTTATTTTTTCCTCAAAAAGCACAAAGTTCCTATGAATCCAAATCTATGAGCAAACAAAAAAAGGAAGCTCTTTGTTGTTAGGATTATTTAAAACCCAGTTTCTAAAACACGAATCCAAATCCTAATAAGTATGATTAAAATAATTTTTTTGATGAGCTATCACTTCCTTCCACATTGATTGAGTAAAGCGACAATGAATCTTGAGATGGGAGACAATTTCTCCAGCACTATTGCAAAGAACATAATAACTAGGACCAACACCTCGTTTCTTGAAAAAATCATCCCAAGTTAACATTTTATTTGATCCCAATAGGTAAATTCCACTCTCAATAATATTTATACCACCATACTTGATTACATTGCAACAATTTGAAAGAAAGAGAATCATAGGCATTTCTAGCAGATACCTCTCCAATCCTCTCATTCCAAGACCAAAAAAGACATTTTGGAACTTTTGTCAATTAAATGTTGCAATGCTTAAGTCCACTGATGTACCCATTCCATTCATCCTTCATATGCTCATGGAGACCTGGCTAGGAAGCACACTTCCACCTTTGAATATGCATATCCAAGTCATCTATGGAACCAACCTGTGCTAAATATAAAAATCCTTGAGACCTCAAAACCTCTAAAACCCCTCCTGATAATTTTTAGAAGGATGAGGCACCAATGATCGGGTCCTCCCCTAATCTAACAGAATAATCATCACCATGCTTCCATGCAAGCCAATCAAAACATATGTGAAGGGAATTTTAAAAACACTTTGAAGTATTTGATACTCCTTTTACCTTCAACTTTTCTTTCCTGAACCAATTCACCATTGTCCATTGGTGGATATATTTATCATTTATTATATTAATCCACAATCCATCATTAAAAAGACTCCTCCATAGGTATGTTTTTGCAAAAGACTTACCAAATGCGAATATATTTTGCACCCCCCATCCTCCATAACTCCTGGGTTTTGCCAGCTTATCCCATCTCACCATGTGAACCCCCTCATTGTCTCTATTACATGTCCATGAGAAATTGGAAATCCTTCTTCTGATGTTATGTAAAATTAACTTTGGAATCATAGGCATAGATAGCCAATACACTGGTATGTTTTACAATATTGACCTAACTAGAATATACACGCCCCCCAAATATAATCACCTACACCAATCATTGATCCTTTTGTCAATCTTCCTTAAAATCCATGTCCAAACTGCCTTACAATAGTTATTTGGCTTGAGATAATAACCCAAATATTTGATGCCAAAGTCTAAAGATTGGATCTCAAAAGGAAATAATATTTTTATTTGGTCCAATTCATCTTCCTGAAGACCATAATGAAGAAAGGTAGACTTGTGTGAATTGATGGACATTCCAGAAGCTTTACAAAATATATCCAATATTTCTTTAAAAACCTTCCATTCTTCAACAAAATCTTTCCCAATGATTAATACTTCAACCACAAACAAATATGGGTAATTTTAATAAGCCAAGAAACCTTGACCCCCCGAATTTTACCTTGGATATGAGTCTTCTTAATAAGCCTGCTAAGATCTTCCATAACCAAGATAAAAAGTAATGGGGACAAAGGTCACCCCTGCTTAAGACCCATATAACTTCTAAAAAAAGAAGTAGGACCCCATTAACAATCACAAAAAATGAAGCATAAATCACACAACCCATCACCCACTTGACAGCCTTCAACCCCATCCCAATTTGTAATAAGACTAATCTAAGAAGGTCCCAGTTCACACAATCATAGGCCTTGATGATTCCAAGCTTAAGGACCAAAGTATTTAATTTCATATATTTAATACTATGCAAACATTCTTGAGCAACTTCAACTGCATCCAGGATTTGTCTATTATGAAAAAAGATAAATTGTTCTTGTGACAAAACTTTGGACAACATAGGTTTCCTTCGATTAGAAATAATATTGGAAATGGCCTTATAGACAAGTTGCATAAGGAAATAGGCATAAATTCATTGAATGAAGTAGGCTTATCACACTTATAGATAAATGCAATAAAGGTGGAGCTAAGTGCACCAGACATTAAGCCATACCTCCTAGATTCTTCCACAACATCCAAAAGATCAGTCCCCAACAAGTAAAAAAAAATCAATAAAAAACTCCACAATCCATCCATCCAGGCCAAGAATTTTTTATTTACAGAACCCTTCTAGTACACTTTTAATTTATGCTAGACAAACAAGACCAACCACATTCATTCCTTCCTCCTCAGAAAAAAGTCTAGGATAATTTTGAATCGCATGCATTTGATCAACACTATTCAAATCCCTAGGGTCTTAAAATATGTTCTTGCAATAACTCACTGTAGCATTTTCCAATTTTTCTTGTCCAACAATAACACATCCATCCCCATCTGTCAATTGCCATGTAGCATTTTCATTTCTCTTATATTCAACATACCTGTGAAAAAACTTCTTCTGTCTTTGTGACTCCTCTTCAATAGTAAGAATCCTCAACTTTCGAGCCTTAAGATAATTTACCCTAGCTTGATCTTAATAAAAAAGTGCTTCACCTCTAGGATCTCAGTGAATAGATTCCAACTCCTCTTCAATTTTCAGCAAGTCCTCTTTAAACATGCTTTTAATGTTTTTCTCCCACAAGATAGCCCGAGATTTAAGATACACACTTTATTACCAGGTTTCTCATAGGAGAGTCCTCTTCTCGATATGAAAAATAAATAATATGCATTTTATCCATCTCAATTAAATCCTACTCTTCGAACCAAACAATATTAAATTTAAAGGGATATTTAATATTTTCAATGCAATTAGAAAATTCGAACACCACATGCATATGATTTGATATTTTGGGGATGACTACACAAGACTGAAACCGATCCAAAGAAGAGACAAGATCTTCAACACATATAAAACCTATCCAGTCTTTTAGTTATCCCACAATCACCAGATCTACCATTTCTCCAAGTAAGATTCAAAGAAGTAGGCTCAATGTAAATTAATCCAACCCTCTAAAAATACTCAATGAAAAAATATGCCAAAGGATCAAGACGTGCATGGCTGCTCTAGATTTCTCTAGTAGAACAAGTAAAATTTAGGTCCCTTCCAGTAATTAGGTTCATGTCATGTAATATACCACTATCTTTCACCATCTTCCAGAGATGTCTTTTGTTTACATACCGCCCATACAAATTTAATATCTTCAAAATTTTGTTATCGTCTTTAATATGAACTTCCAACAAAATACATGCAAGTGTTAAAAAAGGAAATAAATTAGCTCGAGCCGGATATTCCTTTCATAGACCGACAATGGATTTTTTTGAATTATATACCTATAAGAAGGAACCAAGGAAGCTATAACTTCCTCCACCACATATTTCCTTTCACTTTATTAGAAAAAAACCCTCTCGAATCATCCATCTTCCCCAAAATTTTCCCACACACAAAAGTAACAGAAACCTCCCCCCTATAGCTCCCAACTCATCCTCAGAAACATATGGAACAAGAGAACCATGTTCACAGAAGGTTCCTTATTCAAGTCCAAATCAAGGAGATTTCTAGATTTATAAATTTCTAGATTGTAGGCATTCCCTTCCCTCAAGGAATCCTCACCCAGGTTTAAGGACACAGGGGGAGAAGAATCAACAAACATACCACTAAATTGTCACTATTTAAAAAATAGAAGATATTAATATGGTATTTTTCCAACTCTGAAAAATATTGATACCATGAAGGACAAAAAACCGTCAACTTGCCAAGTAATGAACTATTGGAAATATGGCAGTTGTAGTGGTAGTTGATGCAGGTTGTCATTGATGGCAACTAGGCGATGACATAGGAGATCTCAGAGGCAAGCACACATAAGCAGATCACACGCACGCACAAGAAGCACAGAGGCAGTATGCAGCGAGTTCAGAAGGCATGTTCGGAGTGCGCAAGTGAAATCTGCGAAATGCAAACCTAAAGAGATTAACAAGGAGTGTTTCGGAAGTGTTGTTCGGAGAAAGGAGTTTGGAGTTCGAAAAAAAAATAACCCGTAGTGCGAAGGAAAGAATGTGAAACGCGAACCTGAGAAATTGGAAGGAGTTCGGAGAGAGGTGATTCTAAATACTAGTTCGGAGTTCGGAGTTCGAGGATATCAGAAACGTTGAGGAGTGCAAGCAATAACGTGAAATGCGAAGTCCGAAGGATTGAGGAGTTCGGAGTTCGGAACAAGGAGATTGGAAAGGTATGTTTTATGTTTAAAGGTAAGTGTGAACCCGAAAAGAGTGGGCCCCATGTGTTCGGAAAAGAGGCATTCGGGATCTGAAATGTATGGAATTAAAAACTCTTGAAATATTGATCAAATGCCTTTTCCTTTGTATTTTGAAAAAGCCAAAAAGGGGTAAAAATTGATAATCGAATGACGCTGATTAAATGATAAATCAGATCAAAGAGTTGCTGTGCATTCTTGGTTCTCATCCATTCATAATCATTCTTGAAGTCATGTTTCAGTTATAAACATTTACAAGAAGTTACAGAGTTGTGTAACTGATTCTTTATCAAAGAACATGAAGTGTTGGAAGCTGAAGTGAGTGGCTGGTGAAATAAAATGAGGTGAAGCATTCGGTGTAAGGTTAGCTGTTCTATGGGAGATGTATGCTTAGTGCACTCTAAAAAGAGAAAAGAAAAAAACACAGAGGCCGTTCAATGGAGAAACGAGACTCTGCAAGTGCGATAGATTGAGAAAGACCAGTGACAGAGAAGAGCATAGAGAATGGGTAGAAGAGGGGAATGAAGGAGGAGTCGAGCAAATGAACATAAATAAAGAAAGGTGCCAGAAATGAGCAGCAAGCAGAGCAGAGCAGAATAACAGAGACAAAGAGAGAATTCGAGTATGAGCAGCTAAGCAAAACAGAAGAACAAAACATAGGAAGAATGGTAAGCAAGTTATATCAGAATGAGCAAACTATATTGATCATATTTATTTCTAGCAATTAAGGGTGGTAGGGAGGTGCTAGGGAGGACAATTGTCCTTAAGATTCAAGTTGGTGCTTGAATATAGGGAGTTGTAGCTTCCTTCTATTTGTAGCTAGATAAGATTGGAAGTTGGTGCTTTCACCCAGTTGGTGCTGGGATTCATTGAGAGTTGGTGTTCTCTACAAGTTGATGCTTGTAATAAGAGGTTGCAGCCTCATTTGAGTAGGTGATCAAAGAAAAGAAAATGTATAGAAGTTGAAGCTACTTGACATCCTAAGAAGAAGAGATTTTTCCCACAGTTTTTCCCTTTATGGGTTTCCTCAGGAAAATCTGTGTCTTTGTGTGATATGTGTGATTGAATGATGCTTACATGTGTTTATATTTATATCTGCTATAACATTGTATTCTCTGTAAAGAATGATCATAAGAATTCTCTATAAGAAGTTGACTGCCATAGACATAAAAGATAAAAAGTGTGAAATTGTTTAAGCCGAGGAATAACTGATTCACCCCCCCTCTCAGTTATTCGAATACTCTCAACAATTGGTATCAGATCAGTGTTCCTTTAGTCTAAGGTAGATCCGAAAGCTTAAACATGACAAGTCATGAAGGTTTGACCAATAAAGCTCCTATTTTTGATGGAACAAATTTTTCCTTTTGGAAGATTAGAATCAGAACATATCTAATGTCCTTAGGTGCTGATGTTTGGAAAATGGTAGAGACCGGGTATGAAAAACCTATGTTGTTAGCCAACAAAGATGATAAGATGGAATTCAGCTTCAATGCTAAAGCAATGAATACTATACTAAGTGGTCTTATTGAGTCCGAGTTTGTGAAAGTAATGCATTTTCAATCTGTGTTAAGACCCTATATTAACATATGAAGCCCCTACATTACTATTGTTGTGTCGGCTATAAATCCCCTACATTAATATTGTTATGTCAGCTAGGTATTATTTAATTGTATTCTTTCTCTTTGGACTCCTATATATACAAAGGAAGTCTTATCATTTGTATCAGGGAATATTTGTACATTTATGTATTGTGTAAGGAGGTTTCCCTCTCGAAGTGGATTATAGAGGAGGTTTCCCCCTCGAAGTGGATTACTATTATTTCTCTTATTATCATATTCAAGGCATTGCACTTCTGATTTGTATTTTTTTATCCTATTTGGGAACTTGTTGCATAACATTTGGTATCAGAGGAAGACAATCCTTGGGATTTTTATTCCCAAAACTAGTCATCTTGGTAATTTAATCATAACTTTTTTGCAGGATTACCTCAGGGGATGAAATTTACACAGGTCAAAGATACGATATTGAAGTACTTTGTGTGAAAATTTCAGCCTCATATTTGCTGTAATTTGGGAGATATCATCTATACAACATAGGGTTTTGGCCTCTTCTAGAATTCAGTTTTAAACAGGTCAGCTAGGGAAAAAAGTCATATCTTGGGTTAGAATGCTCCAAATTGAATTTCGTACAAAGTTCCAAAAATTGCATAGACTGTAGTGTTTTAGGCCCGAATTTTAGAATCCGTAGTTAAAAACATGACATGTGGCAGTCCGTACAATATCGATCTACTGAACCAGTCCAAAACCAATTCATCTTGGGACATTTAGCATAACTTCTTCTTGGAGAATCCATTTTTTCTCTAACCTATGGGGTTGGAAAGAAGACACATCAGGATACCTCAGGACAAAATTTTAGACATTGACATGCCGAAATTTCAAAGTTGCAGCAGTATTAAGGTCGGCCATCAGAACAGGTTCAGGCTTTAAAAATGTTGTGTATCTTCAAATTAGCATAAATTTTTACTCGGAGGTCTGATTGAGGTGATTCAAAATTCATTGGAAAGAGAAAAAATGGGAGAAATTATTTCTAAAAATAAAATTTTCATTCCTGAGATAAATATGAGAAAAATTGGTGTGATTCCCTTTACAAAGATAGTCTGTATGCCAGAACAATTCTTTGAAGCAAGGATACAACAACCGAGGAATCAAGCAATTATGGAGTACCTTGTCTGGTGGAAGAATTTGTCAGTAGAAGATCCGACATGGGAAGATGAGTCCTTTATACAGAAGCATCTAGAGCTACCCAAGCGTTGAGGACAACACCTTTTTGAAGAAGAGGGGCATGTTAAGACCCTACATTAGCATATGAAGCTCCTACATTACTATTGTTGTGTCGGCTATAAAGTCTCTACATTAATATTGTTATGTCGGCTAGGTATTATTTAATTGTATTCTTACTCTTTGGACTCCTATATATACAAAGGAAGTCTTATCATTTGTATCAGGGAATATTTGTACATTTATGTATTGTCTAAGGAGGTTTCCCTCTCGAAGTGGATTGTAAAGGAGGTTGCCCCCTCGAAGTGGCTTACTATTATTTCTCTTATTATCATATTCAAGGCGTTACACTTTTGATTTATATGTTTTTATGCTATTTGGGAACTTGTTGCATAACAATCTGCCAAAGAAATGTGGGATAAACTCATTAGCATCTATGAAGGAAATGAGAAAGTAAGAGATGCCAATCTTCAGACATACATATTGAGATTTGAACAACTAAAAATGAATGATGATGAGACTGTCAGTAAGTATTTCTTAAGAGTTGAAGAACTTGTGAATGCTATGATAAGTCTTGGTGAAAATATTGATGAATCCCCCTTAGTTCAGAAAATTTTAAGATCTCTGCCTGATAGATTTAATCCCAAAGTCTCTGCAATTGAAGAAATGAATGATTTAAAAAATTTGTCAATTGACCAGCTTCTAGGAAATCTAACTGCCTATGAAATGAGGATTATTAAAGATAAGCCTACCACTAGAGAATCCTCTTTTACAGTAGACAAGAATACTGACTCTGAAATGGATGAGGTTGAGGCAAAATTTGTAAGAAGACTGAATACTGGATCTGGAAAATATAAAGACAAGTTGCCCTTCAAATGTTTTAACTATGGTAAGGTTGAACACTTTGCATCTAAATGCCCTCATACAAAAAAGGATCAGAATCTTGTTGATGAAGAGAAACACACATTTAAGAGATACAATAAGAATAACAATTACAAGAAGAAAAGCTTGTGTGCAAATGATGGTGACTCCTCAGAAGCTATAGACAGTGAGTCTTCTTGTGAAGATATAAGGAATGATTTTATGCTCATGGCTATAGAATATTTTGAAGATAAATATGCTAAGAATGATTTGAATGATGAAGAAGCTAAAGTGGATATGGAAGGAGAACTTATCAGTGCCTTGGAAGAAATTGACAGACTTAGACTAAAGAAGAGAAAACAAAAACAATTGCTGATACAATATGAAAAGAATGTGGAAGAACGTAGTGCAGATTGTACTTTGATAAAAATAGAACTAGAGGAGTAAAAGAAAATATAATAAATTCTTAGACAACATTTGTCTGAAAGAAAAACAAGATGTGAAAAGTTAGAGGAAGAAGTTGTAACTGTCAGGAAAGAGTTAGAAAAATTTCAAGCTCTATATAATTAGAACTTTTCAAGCATTAAAGCTTCAGAAGAATTAAATAATATTTTGAATAAGCAAAGATCTCATTTGATTAAATTTGGTCTAGGTTATGAACAAAGTTCAAACAACAGTTCTTCAGAGAATAAAGGCATAACTAAAGTGATCAATTTTCAAAGCAGCAAACAATCAGAGTTTACAAAATCTGCAATCTCCAACAAAGCTGAAACAAGTAAGAAAAATCTGCAAGAAAGAGAGCATGAAGAAGGTATACAAAACATAATGACATGGCAACCTATTCCAAGAGGTCAGCCAAGATTCAGGTACCAAAATTTCTTCAATGGCTACTGTTTTTATTGTTCTAATTTTGGTCATAAAGCTGCAAATTGTGACTTTAATTTTAGAAAAATGCATCAAAGAATATCTAGCAATAATCAAATGTTGCAACATAAACTGAAACAGTTAGTGAGTAATCAAAACCATTATACTCCAACAATCAGAAGAGAAATTCATGACAAAAATGTCAATCCTTTTGATCTTCTGTATGATGAGCCAGAGTGTTATATTTGCCATAACTTTGGACACAAGGTAGCAGAATGTTATTTGAAGAATTATAAATCAGATTCAAGAGTGAATTGTTCAGTTGAAAAATAAAAAGTATGGAGCAAGAAAGAAGATAACAAGTGTGGTTTAGTAATCTCTGCTCAAAGACAAAAAGACTCCTGGTACATTGACAGTGGATGCTCCAAACACATGTCTGGGGATAAAAGTAAATTTCTATATCTAACAGAACACAAATAAGGAAATGTAACATTTGGAAATGATGCTCCAGGTAAAATCAGAGGCAAAGAAATGGTAAGTCCGAGCAATGGAAAAGGGAAAGCTCAAAATGTGTTGTTTGTAGATAGCTTGAAGCATAATCTTCTCAGTGTAAGTCAAATATGTGACAAAGGATGTGAAGTTGTTTTTAACTCTAAAGAATGCAAGATTAAATCTGTTTTCTCGGGACAATTGGTTGCCAAAGGTATACGAACAGAGAACAATGTTTATGTCTTGAAAGAAGAAAAGGAGGAATGTCATCTAAGCAAGTATGATGAGAGCTGGCTGTGGCATAGAAGACTTGGACATTTAAATTTTGAACATTTAATCAAGCTTAGAAACAATGGTGCAATGAAAGATTTCCCAAAGATATCAAAACCGTATGATGTTGTATGTAAACCTTGCCAAATGTGAAAAATGTCTAGAACTCAGTTTAAATCCAAGAGTTTTCCGTCTTCAGATAAAACTCTTTAGTTAGTACATATGGATCTGTGTGGACCATCAAGGAAGGAAGATACGGGAAAACAAAATTACTTTATGTTAGTTATTGATGACTATTCTAGACTTACTTGGGTTGCATTTCTAAAAGAAAAATCTGAAGCTTTTGAAAAGTTCAAAAGATTTAAGGCTTTGATTGAGAATCAAACAGGAAAAAGACTGAAGGCAGTAAGATCAGATAGAGGTAGAGAATTTTGGTCAAATGATTTTAAGGAATTATGTGATGATCATGGCATCATTAGAGAGTATACAATTTCAGGGACTTCTAAGCAAAATGGAGTGGTTGAGAGACATAATAGATCAGTTCAGCAAATGGCAAGATCAATGATGAAAGAAAAGAATATCTCTCAAGGTTTTTGGGTAGAGGCAATTCACACAGCTGTACATATTTGTTAGAGTCTCAAATTTACTCTATTTTTTGCTATAATTTCCCATATAATCAAGACTTTCTGAGTGTCAATTATCTATTTAAATGATACATCTTGGTTAATCGATACTCCATAAGCCTACAGGTATACATCCTATTTGAATTACTCCTCTTTCCTTATATTTAAGAGTGTATTACTGTTTATTAGAACGATTTGATGACTAAAACGCTTTTGCAGATCTCAGTGTGATACGACAAGGTATTTGCAGCTTCATTCAAACTTCCATTCGGACCATCATTCAGCTTACTGTTCGAACCTGTACCATTGTTGACTGGGCAGCTACAAACTGTTTGACTTAAATGATAATTAAAGCACAAGCGTCCATGTGGCGTGTTGGCTATGGTCGACATCAAAACGAATGTAACGCTCCTATATTCACGGGGTCTGTTGGATGATGTCTTGAAAGGAGAATGAAGCTGTCCCATTCGTCATTTATGAGTTTGTTAACAGTTAGAAACAATTAGTTATGTTAATTACACTTTGCTATTTTTGGAATGATCGACCGTTATCATGGGAGTGGGCTACCGACGCGACGATTTTGCCCGGCAGCAATCGTCGCGCCGGCACTCCGACCGCCGGCGACCTCGTCCCGGCACCCGTCGCCAACGGCGTCCGTTTCTCTCTTTGTCGTTAACCCCGAACGCCGCACCGTTTCTCCTCCGTCACGTCCCATCACCGTCTCCCTCCCCGCCACAATTCAAACTGCTGCTCCGTGACCCACGCCCTGCAATGATCCCCTGCAGTTTCCTCGCCCTGCAATGATCCCTGCAGTTTCCGCTCATTATACATTAAACAACAAGAATTAAGGGGAA
>LPNX010714165.1:0-64755 GCA_001517045.1 Pseudotsuga menziesii
TTGTCTCTTGTGATGTGCTTATGTGATTGTTGTGCTTGTTATTCTCTCAGTGAAAAGATCTTGTTATAATGCTAGCTTAAATGTTGAAAAACTAACATGAAAAGTATGAAAATCCTAGGTGGATTGCATTAGAAATAGTGACACATGATGAATGAAGCTTTGGAACTTATCTTCATAGACCTTTGTAGGATTCATATTGTGTTCTTCTTCTCCCCTCTTCTTTGTTTTCGTTCCGATGGTAGGAAATGAATTAGAGCATGCATATGCACATTCCTTGTTGATTACTAATATACAAAGGTCAATCCTATAACATATATTACAAGGATCAATGTCTAGACTATGAAATATTGAAACTCATAAAACAAAATTAATGATTATGAACATATTAAAGGAAGAGTAGGATATAAGCACATGTAACACACATGTTTCCTTAAACATGGGAGATATACATGAATCTATTATCCATGTGTATATACTAGACCAAGAACAAGGTTGGAAAGAAACTATTTTCAACGCCATAGATAGAAATATTCATACATTAGGGACGCAAAATTATAAAAGTGTGTAACTAATGGAGGTACCAATATAGGAGAATAAGAAGCACATACTCAGTTTATGTGGGATGATGGAACACTTTCATGCACTCGTTATAGAATGATTGAGAAAGAATTTATGTATTGAATGAAGTTTGTTGACATAGAAATATGTGTGTAAGGTAGGAATCGAGATATATATTAAGTGTTTCCATTAAGCTATAAATTATGGACATAGGATCCTAAACTAGAGGGCATTAAGAAGAGACCATCATGGAGAAAGGACAAATAGTGAGTTTGTCATTTTTCTAGTGAAGTTAGCTTATGAACAATTTATAAGGATCATATAGTTAAATACTTCACAAGAATATGATGTTTTTTGGAAGTTCCACAAATGAATTATAAGATTGCACTTTGTAATAAAGTAATATACGAAATCGACAAGGAGTAGTGTCCTAACCTAAATTGTGATGTAATATTCTAAGATTGTCATAATCATGATTAAGTAGAAATGATAACTAAGTTCTTTAGATGCATCCCTTAAACAAGTAACCCTTTGGGAAAATCGTTGTTGAATCATATAAGTGCAACTGTATAGTAATCCTTATAGGAGTCATTATAAATCATAAATAACGACAATTCCTATTGGAAGAAAATGTTTTCAATTAATTGAACTAAGTTAAGAGATTTGTATGACCTCCTAAGATGAAACGCATGCTCTTAACCATTAGTCCCACTCATGGTGTACAAATATAGAGGGGGTAGTGTATGTACATTTCTGTATACTTTAGCAGTTAAATCGTTGCGTAGAGGGGGTCGCTTGTCCTAGAAACAAGGGGGCTCATACATCGATTTGGTGTCTCTCTTGGAGGTGACCTTAAAAATAGATTATTATTATTTTTTTTAGATATTTATAAGGAATTTGGAGGACATGGAGTTCTTAGATTAAAGGGGTAGGAAATTAATAGATCCTACATAACACAAATTATAAGTTGTGAAAATTCCACAAGGAAAAATGGGCACACACCTTAGCATAAAGGTGGCATTATCCTAGCTAGTTCAATATTAGTTTAGAAGACGGTTCAAATTGATTAAAAATAATATGGAATTCTCATGATTAGAGAAATTAATTAAAATTAATACAAATCCCTTGGGGTGTATATAATGGACAACATGAGAGTACTAACTTATTACAGGATATTTCAACTGAAAATGGGACTTACAAAATCCTTGTGATAATGTGTAAGCCAATCAAAATCCTTTAAAATTTAAAATGGGTGTTGGTATGACTAGGCTTTTTAATATTACATGGCGATTTTTAATTATTTAATTTGAGTATATGTGGATTTTTTTAATGATATAATTTACCTACCCTGAACATGAAGGCTGACAAAGTGACCCAAAATTATATTAAATATTAAAAACTAAATTCGGGTTAACAAATTTTATTATATTTTGTGCTAATAAATTAATTTAAATATAAAGTAGATAGTTAGGGACTTTTTAGAAAATAATTTGGATTAACGAATTTTATTAAATATTGTGTTAATAAACTAATTTAAATATTAAATAAATCAATAAAAAAACCACGTTAATTTTTTGATTAAATCTCATGCAAAAAAATTAATTTAAATACAAATATAGATCAAAAAAGACTATTTATGATAAAAGTGAGATATGTTGTGTAACTTAGATAAAAGTAGAAATTTTGAAAGATATATTAACATATTGTCTACACTGCATTATTTTATTAATTTCTTAAGTTTTCCTTAAGAGGTCCCTTTGAAGTCAAAATTTCCTCTAATTGGCAATTATGAAATTGTAATAAAGTCTAGAGAAATTTTATTTGACAAAGGGGTGCGTTTGTCCAGTGGTAATCTCTCTTAAAAGCGCATCTGTTTATTGTGTTCTTTTCTACATTCATGGGATAACTTGTTCGTGGTTCTTGGAAGTAATAGAACCACATTGAAGATAAATGATGTGGTCACATCTCTATTTTCGAATGGGAAGAGACAAAATAACATGGAAGGAACAGCCCAAAAATACTTGTCGGTAAGAGGTTGACCAATAGACAGAGGAAATGGAAAAACATTTGGCAGAAGATCGAAGTCGAGGGGAAGATTTAAGATTAGATCCCCTGGTCAAACGAAAAAAAACATGTTGGCGATGTGGTAAAGTAAGGCATTATCGACCAAAATGTAAGTCGATGGAAGTATATAAAGGAACAAGGTCTAAATAAGGTAAAAAAATGACAGTATTCCTTCACAAGAAGAGAAAGGTGATGTGCATTTGGACTCCACACATACACAGTCGAATCATAAATATTGGTTAATTGAATTTGGCACATCATATCATATGACACCTCACAAAGAGTGGTTTTTTTAGTATGAGAATATCGATAGTGGTGATGTTCTACAGGGAGATGACTCGCTATCCAAGATAGTCAAATGAGGTAAAGTTTGTCTAAAACTAAAATACAGGGTAATAGGAACACTTCCAAAAGTACTACATATCCCAGGTTTGGAGCAAAACCTTATCTCAGGTAGTAAGATTGGGAATGCGGGTGTGCAATGTGTATTTGAGAAAGATACATGCAAGATGGTACGAGGAGCAATGGAACCTATGAGAGGTGTTCAAATTGGATCCTTCCAAAAACTATTGGGAATAGCAAACATTGATGAAAGTTCTAATGTGGTATGTCTTGATTCTTGGGGAACATATGCTTTTGTAGTTGACTCAACTATGTTGGGGAATCAATTGATGGGACACATAGGTGAGAAAGGTATTCGTGCTATGCATAGTGAAGGTATTTCTGAAGGCCTCCCTGAATGTCTCGAAGAAATTGATTTATGTGACTATTGTATTTATAGAAAACAAAGTCATGTAAGGTTTGCATCTAATGCTACTAGAGCTAAAGAAACACATAGTGATGTGTTTGGACCCATGTCAATCCCTTCATGAGGAGGATCTCAATATTGCATTTATTTCATATATGATTCCTCTAGAATGACATGGTTGTATTTTTTGAGGAAGAAATTTGAGTTTTTTGGTAAGTTTCAAGAGTTCAAATTTCTTGTGGAGAACTAGACCAATAAAAAGTTCAAGATGTTGAGAATTTACTACATAGGAGAATTCTGTGGAAAATCATTTGACCAATTGTGTAGATAGAAAGGTATAGCTTGATAAAACACAACTGCATACATGTATCAAAACAATGTATTTGATGAAAGAATGGAAATAACATTGATGGAGAAGGTGAGGAGCATGCTCAGTGGTGTAGGAGTCACATAGGAATTCTTGTAAGAGAAACATAGTGTGTTACCTAATGAATAGGTATTCATTGAGATATCTGGTCGAAAAAACTCCATATGAGGCATGGGATGGTAAAAAACCTTCTCATACATATCTCATAGTGTTTGGGTGTGATTCCTTTGTGAATATCCCAAAGGATAAAATAACAGAACTTGACAACAAGTTGGAGAAGTGCATCTTCATACGGCACATAGAGAGAGTGAAAAGGTATAAGCTATGGAACCCAGTGACAATGAAGGAGTTTTATAGTCTAGATGTGATATTTAGAGAAGTCGGAGGAACTTCTAGGTATAAAGAGGTTAAAAAAAAATAGGAAATCAAGAGTTTGAAATGAGCGATGAAAGTATGGATTTAGGTTAGTCGATTGCATCTGATGAAGATGTGAAACAAAAGACTCCAAATGTGAGGAGGTATGTTCGAGTAAGAAAAAAACCCAGAAAGGTATAGTACACCTAACTTTTAGGTGATTCCATGAATATGGGTAACTCTTTTTGGCCAAATATGGCAATGAAAAATGGAAATTTTACCCGTGTATTAAATTGAAGCACTCGAAATTCATCTTTTCCATATGAATTTTGACATGTGGTTAAAAGATGAAATGTAGAGAATTGTGTTGGATTTCCAAATGAAACATGTGTCCTTAAAAAATTGAAGAGCAATTAACAAGTGGCTTGTGTGTGTGCAAAATAATTTAATGTCAAATTAATAATTTAAAAAAATGAAATATGTGTACATGATCTAGACGAGATGCACTAGTGCGTGCAATTTTTTTGTTTAATTTTTCTTGCAAAAGTATATTGATTATTATTTTTCAAAACTGACCAGTGAATATTTTAGTTGAATATTTTGCACACATGTGTGTGTGAACGCTAAATATTTTGATTGTTTACATAAATTGCAAAACTAAAAATACAAGATCCTTATTCCCTTCAAATACATAAATATGTATGGATAAGCGTTTGAGTATTCAATTAAGCATTTGAGTATTCAATTTATGTAGACTAGTCAAGGTCCCTATTCCTATAGGATTTGAGCTATTTGTTGAATAGAATCCCAAGACACAAGAAGAAATAGAGTACATGTTTTGTGTGCCATATGCTAGTGCTATTGGTAGTCTAATGTATGACGTGTTCTATAGATGATTGGATATTGTAGAGTGTTGAGTAGGTATATGTCAACACCAGGAAAAGAGCACTAGGCCGCAATCAAGAGATTATTTAGGTATATGCATGACATGACAAATTATGCAATTTGTTATGGAGAACATCCCAAAGAAAAGAAGGGAAGCAATGTACATGGTTTTTTTTATTTCGACTCGGATGGAGACATTGATCGCAGACTTTCAACTGGTGGATATATGTTTAAGATATTTGGTAGAGCAGTGAGTATGATGAGTAGAAGGAATTTAGTTGTTATTGCACCAAGAGAAGCAATGTGCTCTTCATTCTAGTATGGGGGATATCCTATCATGTTATTCGCGTTATGCTAGCCAACATAAAAATATAAATACAAATATAAATTACATATAGAATTAAATAAAATATAAAAAAAAATTAACTAGTTGCACTGAGAGAAGTGAGGTGCTCTTCAGCCCAGTATGGGGGAGATCTTGTCATGCTAGCCACGTTATGCTATCCGACATAAAAATAAAAATTATGTATAGACTTAAATAAAATATAAAAAAAATTAACTAGTTGCACCAAGAGAAGCAAGGTGCTCTTCATCCCAGTATGGGGGAGATCCTGTCATGTTAGTCATGTTATGCTATCCGGCATAAAAATATAAATATAAATTACATATAGACTTAAAAGAATATAAAAAAATTAACTAGCATAGATCCATTTTAAACCCAAATCTATCAAGTATCGAGAGGGATCCAAATGGTATAAAAATGTACATCTCAATAAAATGGATCCCTCTTGATGCTTTATAGATATAGATTTAAAATGGATCTATGCTAGTACTATTGACTATTGAGGTTGAATAAATGGTAGCTACTCATGAATACAAGGAATTTATTCTGTTTCAAAGGTTTTGCTCAGATGTTTGCTTCAGACAACATACTATTAGGTTGTATTGTGATAATCAGAGTGCAATATTCATGGCAAGAATCCAACATATCATTCAAAGATGTAACACATTGATGGTCAATGCCATTTTGTGAGGGAGATGGTAGAGAACTAAAAAGTGTTACTAGAAAAGGTAGACACAGTAAAGAATGTTATAGTCTCATTAAAAAAGTCGGTAAGCACAACAAAGTTGTTTTGGTGTAGGGAAACGACGGGATTGTCATCTATACTAAATTGAACTAAAGCTCTGAATATCCTAACTATGGAAAGATGAAAAAAAGTGGGAGAATGTTGGAAATTCTATATTCTTTGCATGTGGATTTATTGGAAAATTCAATAGTCGATTGGTTTAATTCAATAGTTGTTAGGATATTTAGACACTTAGGAGTTAGTTAAGATCAACTTGTGTAATATATTCATTAGGTAAAAGTGTGTTTTTTTAGTATGCATTAGTATGCATTTGTAAATATTCTAATCCGATGGTCACGATATATTCTAGACATAGAGTGATCCGACGGTTCAATTTCTCTTAGATCATACCTACCATTGATCCGTGGCTTAACACCCAATTGGTCTATGATATCTATTTAAAGAGAATAGAGGGTCCTTGGCTAGTTGATTGATTATGAGAAGCTCATGTAACTTTCTTTCTTTTGCATAATAAATTGCTCCAAGTAGCTATTTGGCTGGGGCCGTGGACTATTTCCCTCTTGAGGGTTTTAACCATGTGACAAACATTGGTGTATTGATCTGTGATTAATTTGTGTAAAGTGGCTTCTCTTGGTGTTCGGTCCCTTGGGAGTACCCTGTGTACCCTAACATGGTATCAGAGCTTTTATGAAGAGTCACCTTCAATTTTGATCAATATCTAGAACTAGTGTTGCCGAAACTTTGAAAGGGTTTCTAGTTATGGATTTTCTATGCATTTTTAGCCTATGGGAGCTATTCCATTGTGTCTAAAGTGTCGTTTTCATTTGGAAACAGGTTTTGTTTCACCAAAAACCATTTTCGTTTGTTCCAGAAACACCCATTTCGGCAAATCTGAAGGTATAAAGTTATAGTGACGGATTTTTTTTTCAAAATATCTCATATTTATCAGTCTTATTAGTAGATATTTTTTGTTTTAGTCTTGGACTATTGACTTCCCTGGATCTGTATGCTCTTTGTTGTGCACCTTGCGCGATCGCGACGAATCAGAAATAGTGAGGGAAAGTTTTTTTTGTTGTCTTCTCGGCTACATATGCTCTTTGTTGTGCACCTTGTGTGATCACGGAAAATCAGAAACAACGAGAAAACTTGAAAACATAGACTTTCCGGGTAATCTAACCAAGATCTAACCCCATTGGGTGGAAAAAAAAATTGTTTTTGTTTTTCATTTTTTTTTTGTGATTTGCAGGAGAAAAAGGAAAGCACGGAGAACGAGAGAGAAGAGTTAAAAAAAAAATCATCTTTCCATACTTTTACGTGCCTTTTAAACTTAGCTAATTTGGTCCAAAGTTGCTTTGCTCCTTGATAAGTCTTGAGTTCAAGTCTTATCAAGCTACTTTTTAGTACATGCAATTTCTATTTTCAAGTTACTTTATTGTAAAAGTGTATCTCACATAAATAAAATAAAATAAAAAGTGAGTCACAAGTCTTTAATTTATTGTTGCACTATTTAAAAGTCACATTTTTGTAAAAGTGAACATCACTTATTCTACAAAAGTGATTCACTTCAAAGCAACTTTATTGTAAAAGTGATTGTCAAAGGTTGATCTTGGAAAGAGGGGGCTTCTTTTTTTTGGTTGGTCAAGTTAATATCTACCACGTCACTATTGGGGGCATCTTCAACATTTTTTTTTATCAAGCATAACTTCATCATTCAGAATCAGTTTTTAGTGTCGTCTTTTTCAAAACCGCATGTTTTTTCAAGCTCTTTGCATCCAAACAGTTAGTTTATTTTCTTTTAGCCATTATTGTATAGTATGGCCAACCCTTGTGATATTATACTTACAAGTTAGAACTATTTCTCATGGAAATATCATATGGAATATGTTCTACGAAGTAGGGGACTCTTCAAGATAACCTCAGGGAAAGAAACAGAACCCACTGATGATGATAAGAAAATTAAATGGGCAAATAGATGTGATGAAGCTCGTGGATTGATTGGGGTGTCAATCTCTATTGATTTACGTTTCCACATATCTAAAATTGATGAACCTGATAAAGCTTGGGAAAAGTTGGAATCTGTGTTTGGTAAACACAATGAAATTTGAGGTCATCAACTTGAGAATGAGTTGATTTCCTTGAATCCCAATGATTTTTCATGCATTCAAGACTATTTATTTAAGTATAAAACTCTTAGACTATTATGTGTAGAATGCAAGATTAAGAAAGAAGACAAACAATGTATTTATCATATTCTTTCTAAACTTGGACTCGCATATTCTATTTTTGTATCTACATTCTACTCCATGAAAGAATCCTTGATTGCAACTAGCTATCAAGAGCCTAGTCTTGAATCCTTTTGTGATTCCTTAATTAGATAGAAAGAGAAGCGCATTCATCTTGGAATAATTAACAATGCAGATACATCTGAGAAAACCTTATTGTCCCAACAGAAAGAAAAGTCCAAGACTCCGAAGAAACATAATTTTTGCAATAATAAGCCAACCAACAAGGGTCGTAAACCCTCTCAGTCAGCTCCTTCAAAAAATGACAAAGGGTCCAAGCAAAAAGGAAAGAAGACTGAGCATCATTTCAATTTTTGTGGGAAATATAATCATGATGAATCTAATTGTTTTAAGAACATGGCAGCCTTGGAAGTAGTAATGAAGAAGCACCACATCAACCTAGATTCGTCTTCGAAATCTAACTCTCATGGACATGAACTTTGTGCTTCTAGGTACTCTTATATTGCATCTTCTTCTTCTACTTCAATTGAATGGCTCATTGAATCTAGAGCATATTATCATATGGCTAAGGATAAAGCCATGTTTTCTACAATGCATGAATGTAACACCAAACAAATATTTTTTGGTGATGATAGAAGTCTAAGTGTTGTAGGATCTGGAACAGTTCGAGTAGAAAATGGTCATTTCAGTGATGTACTATGTGTTCCAAAAATTTCCTGCAATTTGTTATCAGTCTATCAAATTACTCATTCAGGTGAAGGTAAAATTGTGACGTTTACACCTCACCAAGTTGTAATCAAGGATTTTAAAAATCCTCAAAATGTCCTTACTACTAGAACTGTTAATGATATTACTAGGTTGTACAAATTTAACAACTTTGGGTCATCACCTTTTCCTTTAGTTTTTGTTTCTCATGGTAATAACTTGAGCAAACTTTGGCATGAGCGATTTGGTCAATTAAACTATCACTCATTGCAACAACTATGTAAAGACAATATGGTGACTGGTCTTCCACTGGTATCTTGCAAGAATGGTGTTTGTTCCAGTTGTGTACTCGGAAAACATCATCGAGACAGTTTTGACAAATGTGCCTCTTAGCACGCCTCGATTCCCTTGGAGCTTGTGCATAGTGACCTCTGTCGCCCTCTTCCATCTGCTTCCTTTTTTGGTTTCAAATATTTTTTAACTTTCATTGATGACTACTCCAGACACTTGGGTTTACTTCCTAAAACTTAAGAGCAAAGTATTTAACATGTTCTTGGCCTACAAGGCCCTTGTTGAAAAACAATTTGGTCATCAAATTATTAAGTTAAGATATGACAATGGAGGAAAATATGTTAACAACAAGTTCACTACTTTTTGCACTAAACAAGGAATCCAACAACAACACACTGTTCCATATACACCACAACAAAATAGTGTAGCTAAATGGAAGAACTGCACTTTAAAATAAATGGCCAATTGTATGATCTAATCTAAGGGACTAAGTCTTCAATATTGAGATGAGGCCACAAATTGTGCAAATTACATAATTAATCTCACACCCACTAAAGTTTTAAAGGGTATAACACCGGAAGAAGCATGGAGTAAAATTAAACCAGATGTAAGTCACTTTCGTGTGTTTGGTTGTGAAGCATGGGCTCACATTCCAGAAGAAAAACGGAAAGCATTGCAGCCTAAAAGTGAAAAGTGTATTTTGTTGGATATTTTGAAGATGTAAAATGTTATAGACTTATTTAGCCACATTCTCATGATATAATCTTTAGAAGAGATGTTAAATTTGATGGAAATCTCTTGGCCTGTGATCCTAACTTGGTGGGTTTGTCATCTTTGGCCTGCGATCCTGATTCGACGATTATGCATTCTTCTTATTCTTCTTATTCCATCTTCCTTGACAGGTTTCCAACTCCAGTTTCTGATGATGATAGTGAGGATGAAAATCCACCTCTGCCTGCTCATGTTCCTCCAATTACATTAGCACCAATACTTCCTCGATGGGTCTTTTCAACATGTGAAGCAACCGGTGATCTTGCTAGTGATCCTAGAGATCAACGTCGAACACATTCTCAGTTTCAGTGAGCCTCTTCTCTTTTGGCTCAAGTTTCTGAGAATCATGATCCATAAAATTTTGTAGAAGCTTTAGGAAATCCAGATTGGGATGCAGCTATGGATGAAGAATATCATTCCTTAATGGCAAACGATACTGGGATCTTGTTCCTCTTCCAAAAGGAAGAAAAATTATCAGATGTAAATGGGTCTACATAACTAATTATGCATCAGATGGAAGTGTTGAAAGACTCAAGGCAAGGTTAGTTGCCAAATGTTTTTCCCAAGTAGAAGGGATTGACTACAATGAAACATTTTCCCTTGTAGCAAAAATGAACTCCATCCACCTTGTTCTTTCCCTTGTAGCCTTACATAACTGGGAAGTCCATCAAATGGGTGTCAAGTCTTCCTTTTTACATGGTGATTTACATGAGGAAATTTACATGGAACAACATCCTGGATATGTTCAGAATAACTCTATCCTTGTTTGTCTCCTTAAGAAATCCTTATATGGCCTTAAGCAAGCTCCTAGAGCTTGGTATGCCAAAATGGATAGCTTTCTCCTTGACACTGGTTTTTCTAGATGCCATTCTGACCCCAATGTCTATACCAAGAAAGTAGGAAACCATCTCATCATACTTGTTCTTTATGTTGATGATCTTATCCTTACTGGTAATGACCCTAAACTTATAAACCATGTGAAATCCAGTCTTAAGCAAAATTTTGAAATGTCAGACTTAGGACATTTGCATTATTTTCTTGGTCTCCAAGTCTTGCAAACCAAAGAAGGAATCTTTCTTTCCTAGTCTAAGTATGCTTGTGACCTTCTTCGTGACTTCCATGTGGAAGATTGTAGACCAGCCCATTCTCCCTTCCAATCTGGAGTCAAACTTTCTGCCACTTGTACTTCCCCTGAAGTAGATGCCACCTTGTATCATCAGCTTGTTGGTAGTCTTTTATACTTGACTCATTTTCGTCCTTACCTTTCCTTTGCCATTGGTCGTCTTTCCCATTATATGCAAACTCCTCATGAAAGTCACTGGAAAGTAGCAAAAAGAATACTTCAATATATTCGAGGTACAATTCATTTTGGGATTCACTACAGTATAGGGGGGAACCTTTGTTGGTTGGTTTCACTGATTCAGATTGGGTCGATGATCTTGATGATCGAAAGTCTACTGCAAGTTATGTTTTTAGTCTAGGATATGGACCTGTCACTTGGGCTTGTAAGAAACAAAAAGCTCTTGCTCTTTCTTCAGCAGAAGTAGAATATCGAGCCCCAGTTAATGCCAGTCAGGAAGCTTTATGGATTTGACAGATCCCTTCATAGTTTGGATTCGAGTAGCAGCATCCTACTTCACTTTGGTGCGACAATCAAAGTGCCATTAGCTTGCCAAGGATCCAGTTCTACATTAGCCCAGGAAACACATTGAGCTTCACATGCACTTCATCAGAAATCTTGTTCATGATCGTGTTATTGAAGTGCTCTATTGCCCTACAGATGATCAAGTTATAGAAATCTTCACCAAGTCTCTTACAGAAGTGAAGTTTTCTAAAATTCGGTCTATGTTAGGAGTCCAAGAATGTGTCCTTAAGGGAGGATAGGCTCTAATGCCTCCTTCCTTCTCCTAATAGTGTCACTTTTGTAAATCCTTCAATCCTATCCCAAGTTATTCTTAAGGGGGGATGTTAGGATATTTAGACACTTAGGAGTTATTTAAGATCAACTTGTGTAATATATCCATTAGGTAAAAGTGTGTTTCTTTAGTATACATTAGTATGCATTTGTAAATATTATAATCTGACAGCCACTATATGTTCTAGACATAGAGTGATCCCACGGTTCAACTTCTCTTAGATCATACCTACCATTGATCCGTGGCTTAACACCTGATTGGTATATGATCTCTATTTAAAGAGCATGGAGGGTCCTTGGCTAGTTGATCGATTATGAGAAGCTCGTGTAACTTTCTTTCTTTTGCATAATAAATTGCTCCAAGTAGGTATTTGGTTGGGGCCATGGACTGTTTCCCTCTCAAGGGTTTTAACCACATCACAAACATTGTTGTATTGATCTGTGATTCATTTTTGTAAAGTGGTTGCTATTGGTGTTCGGTCCTTTGGGAGTACCTTGTGTACCCTAACAATAGGAATCTAACGTGAGATACGGAGGAATTCTATCCGAATGACCGAGTGGAATAGTTGTCTGGTTGATGGGAAGTGAATGGAATGACCAAAATCTCAATGTGAAATCAATCAAATTTAACCCATTCAAGTGGACTGTAACATAATAATTGAATGTGACTAAGCTATGGATAGCCATCAATGAGCATTTGGTTATATTGCATCTATAAATAAGATGTAATGACTATGTGCAATATATTGTACTATGAGGTAGTAATAGTGTGCAGCATGTTCACGTAACGAAGTGTGATTTGTAGTCCATAAATTCAGGGTGGTAAATACCTGTTTCAAAGTATTTGATTAATAAATGAGTGAATCCATGTTCCTTCAGGAGAGAACTTTCCAGGGTATTTTATGTGTAATGTGTTTATTTTTTTGTGTGCATTGTCTTATGTGAATGTGTTTAGCTCTATGAGTCAAATTGCAAACCTATTGTAATCGATAATAGACACAACAAAATGATGATCGTAATGCCTCCTCTTCCAACAATCTCATACGATATTTAGTGGAGAAATTTTGGTTTCAAGATACAACTTGTCATTCAATAATGCATTTTTTCCCACGGGAATACATTATATCGAATCTCGTCTTATTCTCCAACAAACATGTGGTGATTGCGACGAGCCTTTTTCCTCTATATCTGAATTTTATTTGGAAGATGGGTAGCTTCTTTCACAAACTGGTAATTTGCAAAATCACAACAACACTCAACAACAAGCAAGAAAAAAAGTCACCCACAAAAGAATCTTCTCTCACATATACTAGGCTAATCCTATGTTTATACAAAAAGATCAGTTGTCAAGGATTCCACACGATCCTGGGATCTCCATCAAGGGAGTTGATACATTATCCCATACTAAAACTAATACCAAAATAAAAACTTGACAAAACAAGAAAGATACACAAGAGTATCACATACAGTGCGAGATAAAATGTGTCACTCACAATTTATTGATCTACTGCTTCAGAACATGTTACATATATAAGAAATAGATGAACTCTATAGATCCTAGAGTAGTGGATCTAGACATCTAAAAATAGCTAAGAAAATGTAACCAACTTCAACTTGATTCAAACAATAAATTGTAATAGTTCCAATGATGGATCATTATTCATTTCACATTATTTCTAACAATGCCCACTTAGGAGGAGATTTCATCATCTTCTTTTCCCATGGTCATGCCCACCTAGGAGGAGGTTTTATGATTTTATAACAATGTAATTATATTTGTTGAATAAATAAATGAAAATTAAAAAGTGGATCCTTTTATTCTCTCCTTGGAAATTTCATGGAAGACAGATATAAGCCGATTTTTGGAAACTACAAATGAATGGATTTAAGGGGAAACCAAAACATGCTTAGGAAAAAGTTTGTCAAGCATGGTAGCCTTGGATTTCGAAGCAAATTATGTAGTAATTTCTAGTAAAACATGTATTTAGTTTTAGCTTTTGTTAACCATCATCCGTTTAGTTTTAGTGATTAAAACGATTCTCACTAATTTAACTAAAAAAATAGTTCAAATTTCAATTTGCAATATTATGAGTTTTCTTCATTACAATAACTATGCTCCAATTTGATCAAAATTTATCTATAGCATTAGATTTTATCACTAAATTCAAAAAATTTAACATTTAAGGATACACTAACAAATTCTATCATGTCTTCATTGATTTAATAATTTTGACAAGTCTGAAGCTCAACTTGTTTCACTTTCTAATCTTCTCAAATCTCGAAAACTTGAAGGCCATGGTTTGTACATCTACAACCAAGAATTTTCAAATATTTACATCTACAACCAATAAGAAGCTATGGAAAATCAACCAAATGTAATTTAAACTCAACTCAAACAAATATTTAAAAAAAAAAAATTCTTCTTTGGTGGCTTATGGCCTTGCCTTTCTGCATTTTAAATCAACATGTAGATTTGTGGTGCAAATATTTTGAACCGCTATCCAAACATGAATTCAAATTAGAATGCATTAACTTAGCTTCCAAACTTATGCTTTTAGTTTCCAAGCTGTTAGTTACACATTATAATGCATTAAAAGTTTCTATATTTCAAAGTAATTACAATAATCTCATAATAACAAATAAATCACAAAGTTGTTTATTGACTTTTATTTACTTATACACATTAATATACATTTAAATGTATGTTATGTATACTTTGAAATAAATATCCATGTAAATACAAATGAATTTCTTTTAAAAAATATCGAAATAATTGATAATAAATGTTAAGTATATTATTCATACCTATTAAAAATTGGTCATAAATAAATGCTTTTGTATATTTTTTTTTACATCATTTGATCTCCCATCCACAAGTTAAGTTGTTTATTGAATTTTATTATCTAAACACATTAATGTGCATTTAAATATGTGATGCACATTTTGAAATAATCTCTATATAAATAATTTTTAAAAACTCAAAATTAATTGATAATATAGTAAATGTTAAATGAAATATTCATGCTGACTGTAGAACCTTTTATTTCCCATCAATAACATAACATAGAGGGTCTGTAACATAACATAGAGAGAATGTAACAATGTACAACTTGTTATTTTTCATCCACAACATAACACATAACATAACATAAAGGGAATGTAACAATATTATTCCTAAATGAATGATCTTGACCATTAGCAAGTGAGTGGAACATTTGAAACAAGTGAAATTAGTGTTTGGAAAGTTACATAAATAATTAATTTCAATACTTTAAATTTATTAAATTAAAAATAATTTTGTTTTAATAATATAAATTAATTAACTATTTTAATTGAAATAGAATAATAAAATACCTTAAAAATTAATATAATATGATATTATAATAAAAATGTTTTGAAACACACTCACATTCAAGTTTAAAATACATTACATTGTACATATTGAAATTCACTATTGATATTGATGATACAATATCAATTCTGAAAACAAATTATGAAGAATGGTATGTGCCTATAGTTTCATCTCCACCACAATGGTTTTTAAGTCTAATATATGGGGATTGTTATCTCGAGCCAATATTTTGAGATTGCTTTTCAGAAATTTGTTATGGTGATCGCTTTCCTACCACCTTGTTTTTCTGGCACGAGCTTTCACTGGCAAACGAATCAACCTTTGTTTGCAGCTCGGCAACAATGTTTTCCAAATTTTCCTTTTTAGAAAGCCATAAATGTTGGTTGGTTATCTAAGGGCCGTTTTATTGGATGGTATTTTCCTGTGAAGATAGAAGGCCTTGCATGATGAACCTTGGATATGGAGCATTGTTTTGCGCG
The DNA here is from genome assembly GCA_001517045.1 of Pseudotsuga menziesii. NCBI lineage: Eukaryota > Viridiplantae > Streptophyta > Pinopsida > Pinales > Pinaceae > Pseudotsuga > Pseudotsuga menziesii. The sequence continues at coordinate 15,821 of LPNX010714165.1, forward strand.
GACCACAACGAAGAGCCCGGGGGTGAGGTCATGTATTCTGTCGTAAGGTGAGGTGGAGGTGTGGAGGAGATTCAATTTTTGGTGGTGGAGGATTAACCTATGATCATTTGAGATGGTAATGACAAAAACCACTTCACCTGGTGCGGTTGTGGATCTTGGGATTGTGTTCTTATTCCATGACAAGGGTTAGAGATTGCATTTGATGGTGGTTTCCTTGTATCTATTGGTGACCTTCTCTTTTCGCTCAGTGAGAAGGCCCCCACAACTTCAGACTATGCTATTGTGTATATTCACCCCAGAATCATAGGAGGGGTGGGGAAATAGTCCCCTAAACAAGACATTTAATATGAACATCTAAGTTGGTGTTGCAACACTAGCCTCGATAGTTGTAGGGGCATGTTTGTACTTGGTTCGGAAAATATTTGTTCTCATTTAAATCGTCATGACATGGCCTTTAATATTGGCCTCTTTATTTTTCCTTGCTCTATTGGAGACATTAGAGGAAATTTGGGGTCTAAAATGGGCCTTATAAGAAAACGCACCAAAAATAAGTTCTTATGAGTTGAAATTCAAGAACCAATAGAATTCCAATAAAATGAGTCAACCATAATGGTTGAATTGACATATTTGTCATAAAAAAATACTTGATTTGTTCATATTTTTGACATATCTCCGTGTGTTTTTACTCAAATTTCAATTGGGAGAGCTCGTTGGATGCCGAATTTGATTCTGCATCCAACGAGTACCCACACTGCATACTTTTAATAGACTCCACTACCCCAAAAACAAGAAATAGCTGAAAAATGTGATGATGACATCATCATCATGTTTTTCAAGTATTTCTTGTTTTTTGGGTAGCAAGGTTCGCCAAAAGTATGCAATGTGGGTACTCATTGGATGCAGAATTGAATTCTGCATCCAATGAGCTCTCCCGATTGAAATTTGAGTAAAGACACAAGGAGAAATGTCGAAATATGAACACAAAAAGTAGTTTTTTTCTTTTTTCCTCCAAAATTAATAAATATTATTTTATTGTTTTAACTATTATTTTATTATTTTATAATTTTCCTTAGGAGGCCCATTTTAGACCTCAAAATTCCTCTAATGGTTTTTTTTTTTAATGCTTCAATGCATATTTTGGATACCTTTCAAGGTTTTATTGTAAGGATGGAGTATGCATGTTTATGGTTTTCTTTCTATGGGGTTTATTGGGATGTTTTTTTTCGCATTTTTTATGTACGCTATATATCCGAAATGGACAAAATGGTCCATGTTTTTTAGAAATAAAAAATATCGACTGTGACCCTTTTTTTGTCAAAAAAAAAGAAATCCACAAATGTTTGTCTTCAAGTAATTCATGTTTTCTTGAATTAAATTCATTCATTGTGAAAAAAAGTGGGGGGTCCTGTTGACCTAGTTTTCATTCTTGAGGCCAACCCATGACCCCTTGACTAATCAAGGGTCGATCACTTTTGATGATTTTTTTTTATTCAACCTGGATTGCATTTCAATATTTTCTTCCTTATATGGAACTATGACCCTCTCACTTTCACTATACATTTGTTCAATTGTTTTCATATATGCAACCAATGAAAACAAAAAATTCTTATCCTTTTTTCAATGTTCCATGTGTACTCTGCCATGTGGCTTACTTTAGCGATCTTGATAGTCTCATGCCTTGTTGCTAAAATTGTTGATGAATTCTCATCTTTATCCAACTCCCAACCTTTATATGGTGCATCTAAATCTGTAGATTTCACCTGAATTTCACCATTCAACTGTGAAACAGTCGCTTCTAGAATTCATTTGTCAGAAACCATCGCTTCACATTCTTCTTTATCAATTGATTTTTGAATCTTTCTTTTGCATCCTGTAATTGTTTTGAAATGGTAGCCCATGATTCCTCAACTTTCCTATGAGATTGTTTTCTAAATTCTTTCTCAACATCCTTCAAGGCTTCATTGAGTTGTTCCCTGACTTTCACTTTCTCCATGAGTTCCCCATGTAGATTGTCCATTTTGGACCCAAATTTTCCTTCAAGATTGTGAATATGTGATTCCATTTGAGTGAACATTTGCAATAAAAAAGTGTACTACTCAAATAGTACATGACTCTTTTACTAACCTACTAGTGTACCACATTAGGCTTCTCCATGTATTAATTTAAGGTATCAACTACATACAATAAGTAATATGCTCGTATTGCATTATAAAAGAATGTTACCAACAAATGTATGATAAAAGGTAGAATTCACATTTTTACTTGGGTCATCCACTCATAACTTTACACAAGGATTCACGTGTATAAAAGTAGTTTGCAACGTTTCTATCTAGAGAACACACAACGAAATATTTCCCATATAACATGAAAAATGGCAAAGCATCTTGGTGTGCAATCTGTGAAGTAAAAAATCACGCAACGATCGACCACCATCTAAATTTAAAGAGCTAACAGAACTACCAAGCACTCTACCAGATGAACACAGTCGCGCAGAATAATGATAACAACCAATGAAGCAATGATCAAAATGAGCCAAATAATCAAATATATGAAGGACGTCAATATGAGCATCAATTCGACAATCGTCGTGGAGGATATGGAGGTTGAGGACGATTTTCTGGAAATCGCGACAACTAACCACGTCGGCCCATCCAATGCTTTACATCCTAAAAAGAATGCCATCAATATGCAGACTATCCATACAAGGATAGAACTAATTTAAAGTTTTGTACTAGCTGTGGTGTAGGTATTCACTCATTACAGGATTGTCTTACCATGCTCGACAAAATCAATAAAAAGAAAAATGTTAATGTCTTGTTGTGTGTTCAAAAGCATGATGTAATCAATACAAAGAACTTGCATATAGTAACCCAACAAGGGACCAAATTTGGGAATGATAATCCATGTATAAGTAAAATCAAAGAAAAGGACAATTATCCTAACCTAGATAAACAAAAACAACTATATAACAATGCAACAAATATATTTAAAGAATTTGGTAAACAGGAAGAAGCTGATGACACTCGACAAACATAGTTAAAGAATTAATACATTTAATACAAAATGATAAAGTGGTATCTCAATTCATTGACTTATTGTATAATATGAAGCACAATAATAATACAGAAAAACAAACAAAAAACATATGCAGTCTAAACCAAAAGGACAAAAGTGATGCCGACCCACTTGTCGACCTAGAAATCGAAGGATACCATGTTCAACAAGTTGTACTTGACTTCGGTTCACAAGTAAATATTATGATTCATGACACTTGGGAATAGTTGGGTAGACCTCAACTATATGAGTTAGGCATATACCTCAAGTTAGTTGACCAAGGTCTGATCGAACCCATCAGAGTTTGGAGAAATGTCAATACAACAATAAAAGGAATATCGACCAAAGTCGACTTAGAAATTATTGACTGTAAGGAAGGATCTAGCTCCTTCCTAACTTTAGTAGGTTGAAATTGGGGAAGAAAAATGAAATCATCAATATCTTTAGACAAAGAAAGGATAAAACTAAAAGGGAATGGATAGAAAGTCATAGTACCTATCCACCCATCCCAAGGAGAACCTTGGATAGAACCTATTGATGAAGAATTCAACATCCAAAAACTATATCAAATACAAAATAATGAAGACTACACAGAACCCAATATCTATGGCAAGCTTCACTTAGGAAATCAAGATTCAGTAGGATACAAGTCAAACGTAGAATTATATAAGTGGGAAGTTGAAAACTACTAGACCCAAGCAAGAGGTTCCTGGACCATTCAAGTAGTACATAAGAAACCAGTCCAACAATGTTTTTTAGTCTCCATTATCCTGAAAATATTCAAAAAGAAAAATATGGAATATCCTACCTTAAACCCAACAAATGTAAGTATCAGACAGATTCCAAGGTACAAAGAAAGGGAATCACCAGTTATGCATATAGAACAAGTATTTAAAAACATAGGTGAACATGGCCAACTACAAAGCTTGGTAGAAACCTTCACAGGACAAGCTGCACTATGGCGAGACACCCATTAATCAAGATTGCAGACATGGAAAACAGCTTTGACTTACTTCGTAGAAAGATTCGGAGGAAAGAGGCTAACCAAATAGGCGCAAATATTTGTGTTCATCCAAGGGCAACACCCACAGGAACACATAAGAACATGCGAAAGAAAACGAAGAAGACTTGGGTACAAAGATGAACGTACATGGCCACACCTATTTCCCTAGACGCTAGCCGACTTACCAAACAAATGGTATAAAATGGATGAAGCATGAGGCACAACATTTCAATGGCACGAACTGAGAGAAAACTTCATTAAAGACTTCAATTTTATACTGCAAAATGATAAGTTAGTCGAAATTGCAAAACAACTAAAAGCATTTATAGAACTGACCAGGAACAACACTCTGATACAAAACTATGATAGACTGACAATACCATGTAATAACATACAAACCAAGATAATACCATAGTCGACAAGACTACAAATGGAAAACAAAAATTTGAAAGGGAAAATCTTTTGATGGAAATCATACCATTCAGAAAAGAAAAAAAACCTATTCACACAGTACTTAAAATCGATACAGTCGACAAAGAAGATACTGATCGAATGACCACAGCAGACTTTTCAACTACATTCTCACAATTCAAAGAAGGAATTCGACTGATCAATGAAGCTAAAGCACTAGAATGGTTGTCTGCCATAGTTAAAACTAAAGAGTTTGACATATCAAATGATGATCAACCAAAAATGGAAAAAATCAGCGATTATTGGAGCGAATAACAAATGACTGAAATAGTAAAATTACTGAAAAAGTTCCAGTATGTATTCGCTAGATACTACAAAGATCTCAAAAGACTAGTCCATTAAATGGGCGAGATGAAGATCGACATCAAACCTGATGCCCAACCTGTAAAGAAGAGGCCATAAAAATTAGCTCATAAATACAAAGAGATCATCAAGAAAGAGATCAACAATATGCTTGCAGCAGGAATTATCTACCCTATTGACCTATCGGAATGGGAAAGCCCAATGGTCGTACAACCAAAGAAACATGACCCAATGAAATTAAGGATCTGTGTCGACTTTAGAGAGTTAAACAAATTCAACGTAACAGGCCCATTTCCAACACCATATGCAGATGAAATCTTAAATGAAGTTGCAGGACATGAATGCTACTAATTTACAGACAGATTCTCAGGGTACAACCAAGTACCAATAGGCAAAGGAGACCAGAAAAAGATGACATTTGTATGTGAATTCGGCTCATTTGCCTATAGAGTTATGCCTTTTGGTCTCAAAAATGCCCCTGCAGTATTTTCAATATTGTTGTCAAAACATTTCAAGAATATATCTATAAAAAAATGGCAGTATATTTTGATGATTTGACGATATACTCTATGATAAAATATCACTGCAAATGGCTAAGGCTCATGTTGGAATATTTTCGACAAACCCAGTTATCTCTGAACATAAGAAAATACATATTCCTAACTCCTTTAGGGATACTATTAGCAAACATTGTATGCAAAGAAGGAATCAAGGTCGACTTTGTAAAGATAAAGATTATCCTCAACTTGAAACAACCAGTGAACCCAAAACAAGTCAGGGTATTACTCAGACACACAAGATATTATAGGAAATTTATGAGATACTACTCAGATATGACCTATCCACTAGAAGAACTATTAAGAGAAGACCAGGAGTTCGACTAGACATATGAATGTAACATATCATTTGAAACACTAAAAAGGAAACTATTAGAGGCACCTATCCTCAGGTTCCTGAATTGGTCGATCAAATTTCATGTACATATCGACGCATCAAGCTTAGAATTAGGTGTGATATTAACACACCCAGGGGACAATGGAGTGGACTACCCTATAGTTTATAGTAGCATAAAATTAAACAGGGCAGAAAGAAACTATTCGACAATAGAGAGAGAAGCATTAGGAATGGTCTTTGCACTACAGAAGTACCAACATTACCTACTAGCCAACCCTTTCATATTTTATACTAACCACCAAGCATTGAAATACCTTGTAAAAAAACCTTTACACCATGGAAATATTTTTCGATGGCTACTACTATTCCAAGAATTTGAATTTGAATTCGTTGTTAGACTAGGAAAATTAAATGTTGGGCCTGACCACTTGTTGAAAATCAACACAGGAGAGGAACCGACAAGAGTTGAATATGACCTAGTGGATGCACACTTATTTCAAATAGAATTTGTCACGGCAGAATTGCAGTAAATAACTCAATTCTTAGAAAATGGTCAAGATCCAGAGGTCATGAGCACAAAAAAGAAACAAATATTAGCTATGAAGGCTGCATCATACACCCTCATAAATGGATTTTTATATAAAATGGGATTGGACAACATCCTCATATGATGCGTATTAGAACATGAAAGAGATAATATCATGTATGAAGCACACTATGGACTGGAGGGAGGACATTTTCAAGTAGATACAACTGCTAAGAAAATCCAATAGCTAGGGCTATGGTGGCCGACACTATACAAGGATTGCAAAAATTTTGTTAGCTAGTGCGACAAATGTCAGCGATTGGGTTGACCTTTGCCTAGTACAAAAATTCCCATGACGTCAATAAACTCAAGTTTGACATTTGAAATTTGGGCCATTGACTTCATAGGACCATTCCCAATACCAGCAAAAAGAATAGGTTCAAGATATATAATAACCACAGTAGAATATGTAACCAAGTGGGCAGAAGCAGAACCTATCGACACATGTTTCAGTGAGATAGTTGCTAAATTTATCTATGAAAGTATAATTACTATATTTGGATGCCCAATATCTTTAATCAGTGACCAAGGATCACACTTTATTAACAAAACTATCAAAGAACTCATAGACTAGTTCAAAATTGACCATCGACATAGTGCAGCTTAACACCCTCAGTTGAATGGAGCAATAGACGCAGTCAACAAAACATTAACAAGGGGTTTAACAAAAATATGCAATATGAACAAGGATGATTGGGACGAAAAAATCCCTACAGTATTATGGGCTTACACAAGATCATACAAATGTTTGACCGGCCAAACAATGTTTCAACTAGTCTATGGCCAAGAAGCAGTCATTCCACTACATTTCCAACATCAAACACCTATCATAGAAGATATTTTACATATCGATGTAGAATAAGGTAGGAAGGATCAACTAATGCAAGTAAGAGATCTAGAAGAATACCGACTGCTTAATTTACAACATCAAGAAATTCATAAACAACAGTAGAAGGCTTGGCATGATCGCAATATCAAAAACAAAAATCTATCGGTAGGGGACCTCGCCTTAACGTACAATAGTTGAGTAAAAGAAAAACCCAAAATCTTACACACAGAATGGATGGGACCTTAGGTTTTCGAAAAAATTCATGCCAATGGATCAGTCCAACTAAGGACATCACAAGGCATAATATTTCAGAAACGTGTTAATGGTGCCCGACTAAAACGGTACAAAAATTAAGCAAGTTCAAAAGAGAGAGAGAGAGAGAGAGAGAGAGAGAGAGAGAGAGAGACATACATATAATGACCATAACTGTTAGAGAAAAACCTATAAAAATATATAAATCCCTAAAACAATGAACATACCCATAAACTAGAATGACAGGAAACTTCAAAAGATATAATAACTAGTACTTCGAAAACTGACACCAACCCCATCGACATATTGCCATCGACCGCTTGCATGATCGACATCGACCGACGAATCCAAAGGTCAAATCACACCTTCATGACTATGGACAGAAGGAGCACCAAAATCAAATCGCATTTAACACAAACTCGATAGGCCATGCTGGAACATCGCTTCCACCATTAACACATCCATGAATATGGACCATGAGACTGACAAGATGGCCCCGAAGCAAACCAAAGCTGCAGCTGCAAAAACAAAAGAACTACAATCCGTCGAAACTCCACTTATGAGAAGATTAAGAAATATAAAAAATTCCAAGGTACAGGAAACCTCGTGGGTGAAAACCCGGGTAGAAATCAAAGAATGGGCTTATATGGACAAGAAAATGACACTAGAAGCAGAGAAGATAAGCTACAACACCATCATGAGTTACATGAACACATCATTCATGGCAAGCTTTGGAGGAACAAAAGAAACATCAGTGAAAGTTATCATTAGTCGCTATCACAATGGAAAATTTTACTTCGACAGACCAGTAGAAATTTATGGTGAAGTTATCTACAAACTTACCGGTCTCTCAAATTAGTGTGATCCTGTCCTTATTGGTATAAAAGAAGGACTGGTAGAATGACTGATTGTAACACCAATAGGGAAGAACTTGAGTGGGATAATGATCAATCAAATACAAGCCCAGACGATGCAAATTGTGGCCAAAATAATAGCAACATGACTCACTCCTATAGGTCAAGGGAGTGATCTGAAGCTAGAAATGCTAGAAGTAGTCGACACAATATCATGCATAGGAAAAACTTATCATTGCACTCAGCATGTTGTCGACATGCTCAAGACTATATGTGATAAATGTCAGAAGTCGGCTGGGATTATAAGGTTCCCATCCCCGATACTCTGGATAGCAATGTACCACTTGTGCCTAGTTGGGGACAAGCAGTTCCAAGAACCACACAAGTACCACATGTGGAGATTCAAGCCATTTTCTTAGAAGAACATTGAAATAATTGGAAAATGGAAAATTACTGCTAGAAAACTGGTTCCAAAACCTGAAGCTCCAGACAAGTAGATGGAGCGTGCCTCAGAACATCCGAAGAAGTCTACCAAAAACAACACATATTCAAGTCTGGCTCGACCACACAATAGTTTGGTACACGCAGGGGGCAAAAGCAATAGTGAAAACTCTCGACTATTACCCAACAGTCAAAGATATTTTTTGAGAGCTAGCTAGACAATCCAATACAAAGCTATCAATACCAGCAAAAGCCAAAGAAATAAATCAACCAATAGAAGAACCATTGACCGACCAAGAAAAAGAGGAGGACTACGAACTTTGTTTGCATAAAGTACCTTCATGTTGGATGATATACCGACAAAGGATACCAACAAACTTCAACTGAGAATTGTCCCATAACTCATCCAAACAGGAAGCACACCAACTGAACATCAAGTAGCCAAACTGTTAGAAAAAAAGTATCATTCCAGCTCACCGACGGGAAGAAGGATAAGAATAGGTAGAAGAAGACATCGAATTAGATAATCTAGAATATGCTATGACAAAAGAAAACTTAAGGAAAATAACAAAGGAAATAGCAGCCTTAAGGAAAAAGAAGGAAATCTAGGAAAAAGGGAAGGGGAAGAGTAGGCTTCTCCTATCTAAATCGGAAGATGAAGAAGAACTATTGGCTACCGTTGTCGACATTATAGAAGATGCAACATCAAAAAAAGTTTTTTTTGAAACACAATTTAAATGGTTTTTCGATACAGGAGCAAAGTAAGGGAGACCGAAATAGGTAAAAACTGCAACCACTTCAGTTGATGAGAACATTGTCGATTTAGTTTCTACACCTCCACCCCTTATATCCAACCCAGATTAGAAAAGAAGACACCCCACAGATACCCACCATAAGCCCAGTCGACATTTGTAAAAATGATATGCTGGAGACACTGAAAGAATGATTCGACCAGGATGGTCATTTCTAGGCATACATTGAAAAATTACTTGAACTGCTTACCTTTGTTCAGAGAATTACCACCAAATTCCCACTAATTGAGGCTAGTGCATCACGCCTGATCCTCTCTCAAAAAATTGGCAAGATACCCCAGAAACCAAGATCTGTGGGAATTATCAAATCCAAATTTGTGAGGAACCCCGACAAGACTTCCCAAGTTGCCACAAGCCACACCTCATCCACTATCCCTTTTGACATCTCACAGCCTCCACTAGCCAATGAACCAGCAAAAGATGTGGAAGAAGATAACTTGGAAGATATCAACCAGGTGATCGACAACTTGTTCTCTGATAACCTCGATGACTCACCACCAGAATTCAACAAGCCATTGTTGACTGGAAATGCCCCGACTACACCAATCACACTCGACCACTCGCCATCTCCATCACCACATACCAATCCAGAACCTCTACCAAATATGGAACAACCCATTTCGACCCCACTAGATACATGCCAAATTGCAAGTTCCACTCAAGAAGTTCAGCCATAAGTTACACCGACCAGTGAAGATCAATAACTAGAAAATAAGCCGTAGGCAAACCAACCAGTGACAGCAACACAGGAAGCTCAACAGATAAACCAATACCGACACAAAAGAAAAAGAAAGGACAAAATGAAAAAGGAACATCACAAAAAGCAGAGGCCTACAATGGTCCACCTTAACCAACTTGGATCGACTACTGCAGCCGAAGAAACAAAGCAAAGAGACAGATATTTGGGACAACTCTTAGGAAATCTAGCCACCAAGGCAAACAAAAGAAGCCAGACTAGACAACAACAGCTCAATGGCAGTAAGAATGAACAAGTCAAGCTTTTATCAAAATGTATAAAATTAGTTCAAACAGTAATACCGGGACCGATAGAAGATGACACTGATAGGCCACTCGAAAAATCATATCAGCTATTTTAAAGCATGGCGTCGACTCTACAATAACATATACAAAATACAAAGGAAGATCAAATAGAGGAAACATTCAGACTACTCAAATAGTAGTATATATCATTCTCGGAGGCTCACAAAGTGTTGCAATAGCTTTTAGAGGAATGTATCATCACAGATGAAGTGCTCCATGATTGGCCTACCTATTTTAAAGAAGTATTTCAGCAGACCCGTAAGACTCGTGAATAGATTCAAGTATTAGAAAACAAATGAGGAATGGAATAAACAATGAGAAATAAAATACAATAGCAGATTGTATTGGATACAGCCAAACTGCAGAAATTGAAGAGACAAGCACACCAGTGGGTACAACAAGCACTACCGAGCCTCGATAAACTAGATACAATTTTCCCACATATCAAAAAACTACTAGATACAGCAAAGGAAAATGCTCAACTCATGAGACCCAACATGGAAAGAATTGTAGACCTTTCCATCCAAGAAATGATGTCAACTCTGTCAAGCATCACAACATTGACTATCGACATCCAGAAAGTATTACAGAGCTGGACATAATTTCAACACCAACTGGTCGTTACAACAGAAGCAATTATGGAAATATGCATACAAAAATGACCAACCATCCAACTACACAGTCCATGAAGACAAACAATACCAGAAACAACTATCTAAGACAACAAACTATTGAAGTACCCCCCCTTGTTTCTTCGGGATGAATAAATATTTTGTTCCTGGGGGAGATGTTGGAGGAGCTAGTCAGTGAGCCGACTAGTCGAATACCTGACTAATTGGAGATTAGGTCGACCGTATAAGGTCGTGTCGGTTGACCAAACTGACAGGTAGTTATATGTAACCATTTGTAAATCATATATATTAGGCTGTTGAGCTAGATGAGAACTAAGTGCAGTTCTATGTATGTATGGACCGTCATGTTATAATATAATCTGTTACTCTCTTATCTATGTTCTTGTCTCTTTTGTATGTTATGTTTAGATGATTCTATGTGTATTATTGGTAACCCTCTGTGATCTGTCAAATTACAATAGATTCCTCCATATTTGGGTTCACTTGTTGGAATTCTCCATATTATTTGGCTATCTAGATTCCTCTATACTTGGTTTCACTTATTAAATTCCTCCATATTATTATAATGTATCTTTGGAATTAACATCCTTTTTGACCTCATACATTAGGGACTATTTTTTTATAGATGTATTTTGTCAACCTTGACCATTGATGCTTTGTTGACCATGCATTCATGATCTTTCCATCATTTCTCCATCTCATTCATAGTTTTTAATCACATAGGTTGATGCTTACAACTTTCCCTCACATAATTCATGTGCCACTTGCAATGCCCATTCATGCAGTTGGTGAGCACCTCTAAAATGCCCCCTCGAAATTAATAAATGTATAAAATGCGTGCTCCATGAGCACCTCTAAAATGCCCCCTCGAAATTAATAAATGTATAAAATGCGTGCTCCTAGGTGGGAATCACAAAGGTTTTGTACTTGTAAAACCTTGATCTCCATCTCTAACAACCAACACTAATTCCTCACGGAATAAATTAATGTTGCTAGAAAATATTCGCCAACACTAATTCCTCATGGCATAAATTAAGGTCGCTAAAAAATATTGGCTCGTAGAGTTAGTCTTTTGTTTATGTGGAACTCATTTGCACATTGTCTTAAATTGCTTGCAAAAAGAAATGATTGTCATGATCACTTGTTCTAAAATATATTGTTACATCTCTTCAATATAAATATATTTACAATGTTTTCCATAGACATACTATGCATTGTATATAAAAAAAATATGTTCAATATATTCATACTTTAAAGTCAAAGAACAAAATCTTGGGGTTTATGTAACTCAATTGGGATATGCAATAAAAAAAATGGAACATGAAGAAGTAAGGCATATTACAATATGGTGGGTGGTAGGGGTTGGTTGCAGGTGGGAGTGGGTTGGGGAACATGGGGTGTTTAAGTATACAAGTTAAAATGTCTTCTGGAAAGTTGGAATTTCTAATTAAAAATTATAGTGGATTATTGTAAATTAGGAGAATCAATAAACTATTTATTTGTACATTGTTTATATGCCAAAAGGGTATGGAATTAAGAGAAAAAATTGATATTTTTGAAAAAAAAATCATAATCACAAAATTGAAATTGACATTTTTGAAATAAAAATTCATAATTAAAGAATACAAATTTATACTTTTACAAATCACTTTTTTTTTTAATTAATCAATATTCACACTTTTGGGACCCAATATTATCACTTTCAAAATCAAACTTTACTATTTAAAGAGATTAATATTAACATTTTAATAATTAAGTCACACTTTGATAGTCAAAATTTTTCTAATTATTTCAAATTTAATTAATATTAACATTTTAAAAATTAAGTCACACTTTCATAGAATTAAAGTTGTGCATTCCAATATATCTACCCCTAACAAATGTATTAAGAATGGAACATTTTAATGGACCGTAGCTACTTGAACAAGAGGAGTTTTTAAGGCAGCAAGTCTTTCCCATATGGGTTATAGATTTGTAGGTTTTCCAGTTGGAGCAAATTCCATGTGACAATTTTGCCTCTTAGTCCTGCTAAGAGGATCTGCATTCATGTAATATCCCAAATTTTGGACCTAACACTTATAGGAATGAGCCTATTTGATTATGATGTTGTCTTGATATTTTATTTTGATATATCGGATCGAAAACCCCACTGCATATGAACATGATGATTTGTTTTATATATTGGGCGTATGCCAATTGTTAATGATATATATATATGCTTGTTTTTGTTGGGCGTGGACCCTGAAGCACATTATTGCTGAGAATTTTGTGTTGAGTGAGGAGCTATGGAGCACATGGATAATTAATGTTTTGTGTTGAGCGAGGAGATCTAGAGCACATGAGTACTTACATTTGTGTTGAGCGAGAAGCTCTGGAACACATGAAAAGATAAGATTTGGAAGTGTTGGGAATAATCCCTGGAGCCTTCCATGTTGATGTTGAGCATAATATTTGGAGCATTGGATCCTTGGCCATTGTATCCCTAGGTGTATCGTACAAGTACATCCTAGCATTAGTGTTGCATGAAAAGCTCTGGAATTGCACTAAGTTTGTAACTCACTGTTAAAGCGTTGAGTATGAGTTTTGGTAAGCGCTAGGGGTTACCAAAAATAATTTAATAACTTTCGAGTGAAAACAACTTGAGAAAAATATTGATCTCATTAGACTTATTTATAAGTGATTAAATGAAATTTTGAATTTCTGTATTCTCATCAAGTATTGAAGAACTACCAAATTATACAAGGAAAATCCAACATGCAAGGATGTTTAGGTTTACCTAGCCTAGTATACCTAACCATCTACCTATTTGACCTTAATGAAGAAGTGTCATTAACTCTCAGGATCATGGTATATGATGCCCAAATACAAATGTTATATTATTATGTATTTTATACATGGTATGTATAAGAACAAATATAGTAATAATATTAATGATGAAAGAAAGAAATAAAAGCTCCATCCATTATTATTTATTATTTAAATATAATAAATAGTCCAAGACCTACAAAAGCGTCATTAGAAACGAGTTGAAAGTTCCTAAGTTAAAGTTTAAAAAATTACCCAAATTAATTGAAAAGGGTTAAATCAAGAAACCAAGGTTTCTTGATTTAACTGCCCCTTTGACTAAAAAGTCTGTCTATAAATTCTAAACACCAAGGAAAGGCTTGGGGTTTTGATCTATCATGAGGAGGAGTCAGTTTCTTTCTATTTTGCTCTCAAGTAAATTCTTGTCAAAGATTTTCCTTGAAGGAAAAAGGAGAAATGATCCAGACCTCATATACCATATAAGAAACCCTACCTTAGGAGCTCTAAGCTACTTGCATGTTGGAGTCCAGCTCAAGGGGATCCAGATTTAAACCAAAAATGGTTTCGGGTCATGGTTGGGTGGAACGTGGTATTTTCCAAGTGATTTGGTCATCGAAAACAAAGGTCATATCTCCCTTTGAATTGTTAATGCTGGTTATTTGAGTGTGTAGGTTCAGCCATTAAAATATCTTCAAGTTATAGGTATGAATCCCTAGACTACCTATTCCATTTTCCTATAATAAATGTTGGCTATGTTAGGAAAATGATTACATTGCATTTCCTAACCCTATGTATTTGTTTCTGTGTTTAAAATCTGCTAGAGTTTGCATTTTTGAATTATAACCCTAATGTGTAAGTTAATTTCTATACCATACTTATCTGAGGTTTATTCATGAGTTTGATTCTACAAGTTTAATTCATTTATAAATGTTTATCAATGGTTCTGCACCCTAGTTTTAATTCCTATATTATTTTTACTATTGAAACTAGGTTAAGTACAAACTAGGTTTGCTTTCAAATCTGCTACATATATGTTCTTTTGGGTTTTTACACTCTACTGATATATTCCATTTGTTAGTAGAGGCATGTTTTAGATTTAAATAAACTAGTTTAGAGGTATGTCTTATATATATAAGTATAAACTTACAACCTATATAACCTAAGATATTTATGAGTTGAATTACTATATACATATATAAATACATATACATCGTTAGACATAAATAGAATTATGAATCTTATCAACTAAGTACTCACTATAATTATTTCTAATATAAGTAAACCAGTAAAGACCTTTCAAGGTCTGCATATTTAAATACGGCCTAACTATTAAATCATCCCATTAAAAATAACATCATCATAAACAATGAACAAAGTAAGTATCATGACCATTCTTTGGTCCAACATCAAATCTCTTTTCACTATTTAAAATCCACAGTCCTAAATATTTTATTAAACAACAACATAATCATATGCATAAATCATTTAAAGTCACATCTAGTATTTCTCAAAGTCATCACTTAATAATAACCAAGTAATACTTGAAAACCCTTAAATTACATAGAGGTCGTGGTATCGACCCGTGTGGGTATACAAATCCAAGTCGCAAGACTTAATAAAAACCACATCATAATTTTACATAGTTCAATTGAAAATACAAGAGAGGGCAAGAAGTGAATCTTGTGGGCACCTAAGCCCCAAATCGCAAACTACTCATAATATTACAACTCATTACATCCACAACGACGAGGATTCAAATCTTGTGAAGTAATTCTACTTTAAATAAAATCCACGCTATACAAATAATGTATGTGAGATCCATTATTCAAATACATTCACTATAGCAAGGTCGTGAGACCCCCGTGGTATGCACTAATGCTATAAGGGATCCCTCAGCCACAGTAACTAAATACATAGTCCCTTAAAAAGTAAACCGTGTGATAACACATGCCTATCAATAAATCAATATACAACAACCCTGTCAACACAAGGGTTTACACCTACAGTGTATTTATAAATCTACATTACATATTAAAAAACAAATTGTAAATCCTAAACCTTCTACAATGTCACAGCTTCCACGGAAGGGCGCTCATTCCATTCACGGCATGGCCCCAAACCATTCGTTGTCACTATCATTTCCATTCATTTAAATATTAACAACAATGGAAGTAACAATACATAGACCCATCGTGACGGATGAACACCATGTGTAAACCCAAGGTTTAAATAATCACAACGCATTAATAAAAATGCAGGATGGATTCATACACACAGTATTGTTAAATAACCATGGAAAAATAAAGTAAACACAATATTTATTCAAAACTTGGTGGTTTATCACCTTAATACAATTTACACATAACCATTAAAGTTTGCAAATTGAAGTTTACAGAGTCATGCCAAGGGTCATGGCACCATTGAAAGCAATGGTGTTTCCCAAGATTAAAACTCCCAAATCAAAACACGATTTACATACACAAAAAGGAACAGTATGCTAAAAGTCCCAAGATTGCCATCTCTCTGCTAAAAGCACCCTTATTATTTTTACAAACCCAAACCTTTCTTACACACGCCCAAAGGTGAATCGAAATCCCACAGTAAAACCCAAACAACAACATGATAACCCAGTCCTACCCACAATTTCAAGAGGTGACGGCGCAGGGTGTTTAACAGGATTACCGTGCACCTGTGGCATCACCCAGGAACTAGTGGTAAAGCCCTGAACCATGAAGCTCCATGCTCACCCTGAAACCTGCAACGACCAACAAAAACGATGAGCATGAGAAGTGTGTAAGAGTTAAGTCATGAATCAAACCTCTAAACATGGCCATGAAACCAACGAATCCTAGATTTGTTAACCAAGGTGTCGCCTCCATCCTCTACGCAGAGCCAAGACCAAGCCATCAGCAAGACAATCAAAATGACCAAATCACTCATGGAGACAAGCCCTATGCTTGGGCTGCCCCAAAACCTAATATGCATTAATGGATCCAACCTGGTGTCCAATGTCAAACCAAAACCCACATCTCCATAGCTTACCATCGTTACATTATCGTGGTCTCCATTTCCATGCAAGGTGTTAAACCCCATTGCATAGGTGAAAACCATATGTTATAACTCGCCACCCCAACACTTAATATAAAGTATAGTGTAATGTGTAAGTCCATGTAATATACACTAACCCAAATTCAATACCCCATGGTCAAGTATGGTATGTATCGTGTAACCATAGGTCAGGATTTAAACCATGGCCTTCCAATATTTCGAAGCTTTAAGTATAAGAACCATGGCATATGAAATATGCCATGGTAGCCTCGTTATCCATAACCCAATAATGGGCTTTTAACCAACGATTTGTAAACCTGTCAAAACACATAATAAAAGGTATGTTCATACTTTCATTAAAGAAAATATAAAAATGTAAATAGACTAAGAGATAAACAGTGAATCCGAACTTACAAAATGAGTAGTAGGTATCACATAGATAATTTATCTATGTTAAATAATTAATGAAGATAGTAATTACCTTGCTATCAATTTGAATCTGTAAGGAAGCATAATAACAAACAGTAGGTATGTTAATGATCAAAATGTTCAACAGTCTTTAAATGTCCATCACTAAGTATAATCAACATATGAAATAGAAGAGGTGCCTTAGTTCAAACCGAACTAAGTAAGCCTGCTAGACAAGTCAACACTTTACCTCTCATACCGTCATGGGAGAACTAGTCCCACCACTCAACCCACTTTAGTTCGAGAAACAAAGTTAAGTTAGAACCATATAAATAACAAGCAAGACTATGCACAAATTGTAACACCCTAGTTTTGACCCCATTTGCATGATGTATATAATGTAATTAATCATGGTGAGGAGCAGAAGGCAAAAGCCCCACCATCAATTTGGTTGTGTATGTTTCGGCAATAGGGATAGTTGCCAATGGTATATTGTGCTATCCGGCACATTATAGTTTGGCATCATCTAAATACGCACATCCATTAAAATAAACCTACAGCCAGCTACGAAGCTGCAACATTAAAATGAAAAGGGAATGATTCCAAAGGATAAGGGTGTGGGGGATGTCAAACCTTGGTCTATGGGGGGGAAAATCCATGTGTTACCACCTTGTTTGATTTTCCATCTTCCCTTGTCTCATCCAACCACTTTAATGTCTTATTGAGTAGTTGAGGCAGTTATGGCTGGGAGTGGAGTGTGGCAGGACTTTCAGTCCTTGCCCACGCGCACACTCCACCAGCAGGTTGACCTCATGTTGGAAAGCAAACCTCCACCGGTGTTCTCTCCATGAGGCCATTCTCTCCATTTTGGGGTTCACTCTCATGCAGGACATGTAGGAGGATGCCAGTTAACCTTCCTCACGCATGGAGTCAGCATTTTTTCCTCCACGATTGCCGGACTGTGAAGAATTGTTGTGGGATTTCTTTTGTTGCTAATGGACTGTTGTTTTCCACATTTGTTGGCCATGTCCTTTCCCCTCATGGACAGATTGATGGAGAAATGGTTCTTTCCCCATTCTTGTTTGTGTAAATTTCTTCAGCGTTTGCGTTGAGGAGCTGTGTGGTGTGGGATTTTAGATGTTGGACGGCCATTGATTTCCACACCCGTTGGTTGAGTCCTCCCATGTCTATGCTTGGAGTTCTACTTCTGCCCCTATTTCGAGACTATGTAAGGTTGCCATAGTTTTCATTGTGAGTTTGGGCTATTGATGTACCCTGGTTTTGGGTTGCTGCTGAGTTTTTTTGGCCATGCTAGGGCCAAGAACAACTCTGAGTTGTCTTGTGGACTTGAGTCGTGTTCACCTTTTCTTTGGGGTTGCCACCCAGTTGTCCTTGCCTTCTACACAGAGATGTGAATCGGTTGTTTTGTTGCGGTATGCAGTGGTTGGTCTTTGAACTATTGAGAGTGGGATTAGAGGCTGGGTATGCTTAAGAAGATTGGTGTTTAACACCACCAGTTTAACATTTAAGCCTTTCCTAGCTCTTGGACACCCTGGTGAACCCTACTGTGTGGGTTTGGATATTTGTGTACCTTGGCTATGTGTAAGCCTGCATTAACCCTTATTCCTTGAGGAATCATGCCCAGCTTGGGGGTG
Source organism: Pseudotsuga menziesii (assembly GCA_001517045.1). NCBI lineage: Eukaryota > Viridiplantae > Streptophyta > Pinopsida > Pinales > Pinaceae > Pseudotsuga > Pseudotsuga menziesii. Next base: position 34,909 of record LPNX010714165.1, read on the forward strand.
GCAGTGTTGTTGAGAGATTTATGAGCACGCTAGCCTATGGTTGAGTGGAATGTTGCTGCAAAGTAGCTGGTTGTGGGGCGATTTATTCATCAAAAGATAAATACTCTTGACTATTTCATCGTTACAATTATATCTACTATTTGATGTATTATGATGAACATGTTGAATGTTGAAATGTATATGTTTGCTTCCGTTGAATGTTGAGTAATGATGTATCCTTGCATGATTTAGGCATCTTAGTATGTATTATGTTAAGCTTTTTAATATTGGCATTTATCCCTATTCATGTTCATGGGGCTAGTTTCCCATTTGTTTGGTGTTAGTAGTGTCCTCTTCACTGGATGGAGGGTCGGGGACGTTATAGAGTGGTATCAGAGAAAAGGTTGCAGCATGGGCCTGAATGAGCCATGAAGATGCAGTGACAGAGCCATCATTGCAACATTTGGGCCTCTTAAGGCCATGAAAGATCAGTGAATAGAGGCAGGTAGCCTGTTTCCTGATCGAGATCAGGACTTATGACAGAAAATTCTCAAAAAAAAAATTTCTAAGGGCCAGAACTGTCAGATCACCGGAGGACTAAGTGGGAAAATCCTCCGATACATCGGAAAGCGCAGTCGGAAGGCCATCTGATGAGGAACAGGAAGAAAAGAATTTTAAAAATATCTAAGAGTCAGCTTGTTGACTCATCGAAAGTATTAGTGGGAAGCCCTTCTGATGAAGCAGACAGATTAGTCTCACGGCGGTCCGATACAGACCCTGGCGACAACGAAGACTATTTAGGCGAATCGACGAAATTTAGTGGATTGACCAGTCGAAACGTTGGCGGAGATCACAAGAAGACCGCCAAAACATCGGTAAAGTATAGCTAAGGGAACCGTCGATGATACGGTGACGGAAGAAGAAATTGCAGAATAATTTTCTAAGTTTTCGTCGGCTGTCAGTGGAGGATAGTGGAAGGTGGAGCCACAGTTTTGATAGAGCTCAGCCAAAGACCGTCGAAACACCGAATCAATTTAGTTGAAGGAAGAGCTGCAGTTGTGGCAGGGATCTCTCAAAGGCCGTTGAAATGTCGATGAAACTTAGTTCTTTAAAGAGCTGATGCCAAGGAAAGAAATTTTGCCGAAGTGCTGGAACCATCGAAAAATATTAGAAGATTGGATTGCCGATACATCGGAGGCAGTTAGTTAAATGGACCACCAATAGGTTGGGAGAAGCTAGTTGTTTGGTTCGCTGATGCGCTGTTTAGCCGCGGAGTCCACAAATGGTGTACTGCCCACCATTGCATTCACCTAGAGAGCTATCCACCTGATGATTAGTGGTTTTGACCGTCGATGTATTGTTAGGAAGTTAGCGGATAGAGCGACCGATGCACCAGCGGACGAGGAAAAGGAATCCCGAAAAAATTGTCTAAGTACCAAAAACGTCGGCAAAATATAGATTATGGCAGCGCTGATATGTCAATGAAAAATAGATGATGAAAGTGCCGATGCAACATAGGAATAAATGAAGCTTTCCACCAAAAAATCTTAAGTATGGAATTCGTCGACGGAATTTTAGTTGATCTGATCGGCAAACTTTAGAGGATGGAGACACCGATGTGGCAGCTGACGTTGGAAGAAATTAGATGATCGTGGATCCACCATTGCGGCTACCATGCTGAATGGCATTCCGATGGCTAGAAATTTCAAATACCGATCGCCAACACATAACGCTGAGGGGTTTTGAGTGCCGGTGGAATTCGAAGGAGTTAGACATTTGCGTCCCCACCATTGCAGATGCCTAAGGAATTATCCTCTCGATGGATAGTGGTTGCAGCGAAAATAATTTGTTGTTTGAATCATCGGTGTGATGGGAAAGATTAGTGAAGTGGATCAGAGAAAATTAGTTGATTAAGCAGCTGATGCGGCGGTGGATGAAGGGAGAAGTTTTTTTGAAGAGCTGGAAGCGTCATAAAACTTCAAACTATCAAGCAGCTGATGCGGCGACGGAAGGAAGAATACAAATTTAGTTGATTTGACCACCAATGAGCATCGAATGAAAGATGAAGATCAGACCACCGAAGTGTTGGAAGCTTTGAGAACTAGCCGTCCGACAGGTAGAGGATTCGATCGTCGATGATGGATTTTATAGCGCTGATAAAGGACTCGGAAGCTTATATGAATGGGGATCCGAAGCAATGAAAGACATTAGCCGTTTGACCGCCGAGGGATAGCCCTTGGCATCGCCGATGAAGTTTGGAAGCGTAGATGAACAGCGGAAAGGGTTAGTTATATGGCCGTCGATGAGCAGCAGAGGAAATTAGTCGTTCTGACTACCGAAACGTCGGAATGATAGTTGGGATGAGACCTGATTCTATTCAAGAAATTTTGGGTTTTTCAAAGTGGAATTTCTCTCAGCAAATTCCTACTATTTTTCAGTGGATTTTCAGCAGAATTCCAGTGGATTACAGGGCTGAAAAGGGAAGAGAATCCCAGGTGGCTGAAGTTCGCATTCCTGACCAAAATACAGTTGTGTGTTTTTCCTAAAATTGGTGAAAACCTTCATTCTTAGAAGTGGTGTGGTTTTCACACCTGAGGTCGGAATGAAGCATGAGGATAGGCATTGGAAATTTTATCCAATAGGGAACAAGGGAAATTCGCCAGAATCTGAGTATGGAGCAGCAAAGTGCTAATGACGACCGCTGCTGACAAATCCAAGAATTGTATGCCTCGAGGTAGTAAGACTAGGAAGTCAAACCACTTGTTGTGTGGATGAGGAGTTCCATGCGAGGATGTGGGACTTGAAAAAGGAAGTTTCCCTAAACCCTATATTGCTGATTATAATTACATTTCCTAAGTTTTATGCATGAAATGCATGAGGATATGCTTTGCATACATAGGATATTGAGGATTATACATCTATAATGAACCACTAATGATAGTTATTATCTTGGTGTTGGCGTTAGTGGAAAAACCAACGGCAACATGGGCTTGGATGAATATGTTGTTGATGCTGACAAATATGACTAGCAACCCTTTGGAGGATGGGATGAGGCAACCAGTCCATAATCAAAAGTTGGTGAGAAAATTCTGCAATCCTTTGCAAGATGTCCACTAAAATGGTAGTGTTGCAAGTGTAAATAGGATCCATGTAGGTAATGGTTTAATTATGACAAATTCCAAGGAGTGGTAAAGGTAAGAGACCTCATACCATGTGGATATTTGCATGTTATACTATGTTCATATAGAAAGGTGCCATGCCTGTATATATGGATTGAGCTTGGTAGCCCAAGGAAAGTAAACACTGATGATCTTGATTACAGTAATGCATTCTATATGAAGTAGTCATGGTTAGGCCATGCATGGTATGTTGAATGCATAGTATTCCTAAATCAATGCGAGGTAGTATTGAATGGATATGCATTAAAAATATTTTATGAATCTTGTAGTTATGCATTGGATGGATGCATATGAAGGGTGTGAGTGACTGATTGCATAAGTAAAGGTGCCAATGTTGTGATGCATTGCATGAATGCATTGAGATGAGTGCATGTGATATTATGGATAACTAATGGCTGAAATGATGAATTGATGACAATTCAGGAACCATTTCAAAGGCTGTTATGAATGCAGAATAGTAAGTGCATAAAGAGGATAGTCATGATCAATTGGCTACCGAAAATTCTCTACGGAAGAGCAGGGTGGTACAAATGATACGCTTGTGAAGTAAGGAGTATCTAAACATGTCATTTAATTGCATGAATGATGTGACTATACCTTGAAAATGTTAGTAGGATGATGATTGCATGAAGTAAATGAGTTTTGGTAATATTGGTGTGATTAACAGTTGGAAGTATTTGAATTTTATAAATTCTGAAAATGCTTCAGTGATGGTTGCAGCAATGAAAAGGTTATATGCATCCAGACTTACCAAGTGTTTGGTTGATTGAAGATCAGGTTTCAGGTAGATTATTTAGGGCATGGAAATGAGAGTAATACCATGACAAATGTCGAAATCTACCATGTGAAAGAGCCAAACCTTATGAGAAGAGTCTCATGGCTGTGAAAATAGTTGGTATGCATAATGGGTTGTTAAATTTGAATTGTGAATTTCGGATTTAAGAATTGCTGACAACTACTAATCACTATTGGCTTGCAGAAGATTGTGTCAGTAGGACGCATTGTAAGTGGGTATTCATATTATGCTAGTAAGCATAAAATTATAATGGGTATAGTGGTGCTGCTTACAAGAGACCCACAAATGAGGATCACCTCATTGCTAAGCAAATCAATTTCTGTAGTAGATAGAGTTGCAAATTCTTATTGAATTTAATTACTAATTCCATTGCTTGGTTATGGAACAATCAATTTGGATTGTATTATCACATAATGATTAACTGTTTGGCTATTTGATGAATGTGCCAAGGGTACACACTATAGGAAGATCATATGCGATGGCCTACAAGAGCCAAACTTCATGGGAAGGTTTTCCCTTACCTTGGAAATGGGTTTCAGCCGAAACTCCATTGGACATTTTGGAAATGTCTCATCTACACTACATGTTTGGTAAGCAACATGAGTGAGATGGTATAGATTATGTTGGTAAGACATGTGTGCATATGAAATTTTAAAAGGAGTTGGGATGGCTAATCAAGGGACTGTCAACTCAGAGAAAGGAGCCCCATCCCTCCTTAACGAAGGAATACTGCATTGACAAATGGATAAGTATTCTGGGACCCTAGCTAAGAATACACATGTCAATTGTTAAACTCAATATGCATAACATGTTTTGATTTTATTTATATTATGTCCGATTGCTTGAGTATGAGTAGGGCTTACCTGGCACACACTGAGAAAGGGTGCACACTTTTCCAACGTCGAGTCATGAAAGGGTTTTCAATATTGACTACACCCTACGGAGTGGACGCACTCCTGGTGTCTCAATACTTGATAGTGAATGGTATGAAATATGATTACAGTTTTAGAGCAATAATGTTGATGAGTTTTCTTATATTGCTTGTGTTGACAGGCTAAATAGATGCAGTTGGGTGTTGCACCCTAAAGAGAAAAGGGAAATGGTTGTTGTGAGGGGTTGTAGAGTAAGGGTTATTGTTGATATAAGTGTGCATTATTGTTGATATAAGTGTATGTTGACATAAGTGTATTTTTGATATAAGTATATGTGTTATTGTTGATATAAGTGTATGTTGGGATAAGTATATGTTGGGCTGTTATATGCCTAGGGATCCATAGTAGATCCTAGACCTAGAAATGGTCGTGGTAAAGTTCCAAGCCCAGTCGACATGAGGGTGTATGGGCTGGACATTAATTATTTGATGTTGTGGAGCAGCCTACGTGCTGACCTAACATCCAAGTCCATAGGCGATCCCAAGGCTTGCAAAGTGAAGCAAGATCCTGTGGACCAACGAGGAAACACACAATACAGATAAGTATTGGATTATTTTTATTATGAATGTACATGTGTATATGATTTAGTTATGATGTTTTAAGCTCTTGTTCTAGAGATAAAACTGATGAGAATAAACTAAACATGTGAATCTATTCAATGTTTGGATATAGGTATCATTGGGAGCGAGGACTATGAGAGCATCCTAGGGGTGCATGTGGACAAGTGACTGTCTTGGAGAGCTCATAATGAGTGGTAATGAAAAAGGTGCTAGTGATATTGTGAAGTTCCTAGTAGCTGAGGAAACCATGTGGGGAGGCTCCATGGTTTAAAGGTCTGGAATAGACCGAAGACACTAAGTGTCAGGACCAAGAGGGATTGGTCCAACATTCATGTTGAAGTGAAAGAGACTGAGAGCATGAAAAGCCACATTGGTGGTGTGGGTTCTAGGATGGAACAAAACAAAGAGGGGAAAAACTCTTACTGCTCTCTCTTGCCTCTTGATTATATATACATATATGTTTATGCATTGTGAAAACAAAAGATTGTTTAATGCATGTATGACTAAAAATGGAATGTGTGTATTTTCTTAAAGTAAATGGTGAATGATGGAATAGTTAATTCCCTACCCAAGAATGGACATGAATGAGCTCGTGTGCCTATTGGGAAGTCACGAAGAATATGAAAGTCTCCTCGATGAGACTTGGACTGTCATGCCGATTGGGCAGTTAACTGACTAATTTTAATGTCTATATTATGCTTGGTCTGACGGAATTTCAATGGTGCATTTCACAAGTGAGAAAAGTGAAACCCAGTGGTGCACATTGATCATGGAAGCATATCAAAAGTTGCTGGACTTGGCTGGAATTCTCCTTCAAATGATTTCCAAGACCGAAGAAAATCTTGGAGAAATGCTCAAGATACAGAAAAGGAAGAATGAAATGAACCACCAGATTTTGCAAGACTCTATTGGTTTGCAAAGGGAGGTAAAAAGCCTTCTTGGAGCAATCGGCGAAGGAAAGGAAGGTGAATCAGTGATGGGACATTCGTCCAAGCGAATTGCTAAGAAATGGTCGAGGCATGAAGACTCAAAGGAAATTGAGCAGGTAAAGATGAAGCATCCAGTGAAATGTTGGGAATGTGGAGGACATCATCTATGCCGGGACTGCCTAATGAGGGAACATGAAGAGGGCAACAGCCGCAAAGTTCCTAGATTTCGAGATAAGCTGAAAGTTGAGAACGAGCAGGAGAAGTTCGTGGAAGTCGAGGGGCTTGGTCGTAATTGTTCAAAGTAAATAATTGAACATGGGACAGATATGCAAAATTTTGAAATTTTGGGTGTGCAAATTGTATATGTATTCCTATGTATTGGAACACCGAGGACGGTGTTATTCCAGGGGGGAGGGGAATGTAACACCCCAGTTTTTACCCCGTTTACATGATGTATATAATGTAATTAATCGTGGTGAGGAGCTAAAGGCAAAAGCCCCACCATCGATTTGGTTGTGTATGTTTCGGCAATAGGGATAGTTGTCGATGGTATATCGTGCTATCCGACACATTATAGTTTGGCATCATGTAAATACGCACATCAATTAAAATAAACCTACAGCCAGCTATGACGGTGCAACGTTAAAATGATAAGGGCATAATTCAAAAGGATAAGGGGGGGGAATGATGAACCTTGAGTCATGGGGTGGGGGGAATCCATGTGTCACCAACCTGTTTGATTTGCCCATCTTTCCTTGTCTTATCCAACTACCACTGTAATGTTTTGTTGAGTAGTTGAGGCAGTTATGGATGGGAATGGAGTGTGACAAGACTATCAGTCCTTGCCCATGGGCACACTCCACCAGCAGGTTGACCTCATGTTGGCAAGCAAACCTCCACTATTGTTCTCTCCATGAGGCGATTCTCTCCATTTTGGGGTTCACTCTCATGTAGGGACGCATAGGAGGAGGCCGGTTAACCTTCCTCATGCATAAAGTCAGCATTTTTGCCTCCACGATTGCCGGACTGTGAAGAATCGTTGTGGGATTTATTTTGTTGCTGATGGACAGTTGTTTTTCACCTTTGTTGGCTGCGTCCTTTCCCCTCACGGACATATTGATGGAGAATCGGTTCTTTCCTAATTCCTTTTTGTGTAACTTTCTTCAGCGTTTGTGTTGAGGAGCTGTGTGCTATGGGATTTTAGATGTTGGACGGACATTGATTTCCACACCCGTTGGTTGAGTCCTCCCATGTCTATGCTGGGAGTTCTACTTCTGTCTGTGTTTTGAGACTCTGTAAGGTTGCCATAGTTTTCATTGTGAGTTTGGGCTGTTGATGTACCCTAGTTTTTGGGTTGCTGCTGAGTTGTTTTGGCCACATGAGGGCCAAGAACAACCCTGAGTTTTCTTGTGGACTTGAGTCGTGTTCACCTTTTGTTTGGGGTTGCAAGCCGATTGTCCTTGCCTTCTACACAGTGCTGTGAATGGGTTGTCTTGCTGCGGTATGCAGTGGTTTTTTTTCGGACTATTGAGAGTGGGATTAAAGGCTAGGTATGCTTGAGAAGACTAGTGTTTGAGACCACCATTTTAACGTTTAATCCTTTTCTAGATCCTGGACGGCCTGGTGAACCCTAATGTGTGGGTTTGGCTATTTGTATACCTTGTCTATGTGTAAGCGTGCATTGACCCTTATTCCTTGAGGAATCATGCCCAGCTTAGGGGTGGCAGTGTTGCTGAGAGATTGATGAGCACGCTGGCCTATGGTTGGGTGTAATGTTGCAGTGACGTAGCTAGTTGCAGGGCGAGTTCTTCATCAAAAGATAAGTAATCCTGACTGTTTCATCTTTGCAATTATATCTACTGTTTCATGTATTATGATGAACATGTTGAATGTTGAAATGTATATGTTTTCTTTCGTTGAATGTTGAGTAACGATGTATCCATGCATGTTTTAGGTATCTTAGTATGTATTATGTTAAGATTTTTAATATCGGCATTTATCCCTATTCATGTTCACGGGGCTGGTTTCCCATTTGTTTGGTGTTAGTAGCGTCTTCTTCGCCAGATGGAGGGTCGGGGACGTTACACAAATTAATGAAGCATATAATCGAGTAACAACACATACACCATAATGTTTAGCCATAAGAATAATGTAGCAAACAAGCATTATGACATTGTAAGTAAAATACAATAATATTCACAACTGAAAGTAAAATGATAGAACGTAAGAACAACTTACAACCAAACAGTGGTACATCCATCGTACGTTATATTCCTCAAAGTTCAATAATGTTCTGTATAGGTAGTTTTTACTAGCCTAATAATTTTTTTTTCAATTTTTTGCGACATTACAAGTTGTATTAGAGCCCCGTTTCAATACTAAGAGACCTATGGGCACACCAAGTATTTACTGCAAAGGAAATAAAATATATTATTAAATTTGTTACTAACATAAAATTTTGTTGTTATTTAAAATTTTTGGAAATTTCGGGAAACTTTTACCGAATAGTTAGGTCTATGAATACTAAGGAAGATAAAAGCCGACAAGGAAAGATGAACACCACCACTCGAGAAGCAGAACTGGTGGTGGAGTTGAATTCTGATATTTTGAAGACTATACATAGTCTTCAAGCATAATTGCGAAGTCTCAGAGAAGATAGTCTAAACGAAAGGAAAGAACAAAAAGCTATAAATTGCATGTTACTGAGAAATATAATGGGAGATGGCCTGCAGGGTAAACCTACTCAGTCCACAAACAACTCCAAAAGAGAACCTTACCATAAACGGGCCAGCAGCCCAAGAGAAGAAGAAAAAGAGGAAAGTTCCCCTGAAGCACTGAAAGGAGATCATCACAGTCCTTCTAGTGATGACTCTCTTTCTCCCTGAAGAAATAAACAAAGAAGCAATGACAATCTTCACGGGGAGTTCAGAAAAATAAGATCCCCGACCTATGAAGGTGAAGTAAACACTCTGGAGAAGGCTGAGGAGTGGTTGTTGGGCATGGGAAAATATTTCCAGGTTCATAACTACTCAAGTGAGATGAAGGCTCGGCTTGCTGTAACATCCCCAAGTTAGTACAAATGAAAAGAAATAAAATTTTTATTTGAAGGGCCACTTATACCTTCGATACAACTACCCTTAAAAAATATTGGGAGATAAGCTAACCATACTGTACATCGATTTACCGAAAGGTGTTGGTCATCATGACGAAACTTGTAATCTCCAAAATAATCATAAATCCATTGTATTTCAATCTTTCCTAAGATCTATATTTTTAATAGTTAACACATTAGGCAGAGACCCTTAATCAACGACTCTAATTTTTGTCCCACATTCAACTATATAACATATTCTAACATTAAATAACCAATCTTCCTTGAAATTGAAACCTTCATATGGAACATTCCACAATTTACAACATCCAATCATATCTTAAATACATCAAGGTACATAAGATAAATACATCAGGATCACCTACACCAAGAGTAAGCAAGATCTGATCAAAAAATATAGAATATAATAAGAGTACATAAAATTAAATACACCGAATACAAAAGATTGAGACCAATGTACATGGTTCACCCAATCCATAGTTTAAGTCCACAAAATTCTTACATCATGTAATATTATTTTTTTTTTTTTTTTTAAGTTACAATCAGCGACTCCAACATTTCCATAGTTTCTTCGTGTTCTTCTCATAGACTCTCTCACGGAGAGTTCTAAGTTATTCAATACTAGGTTCACACTATGACAAAAATCCTAACACAACCTAACAAGTATACTAAGTTGCTCTCCAAGGATTAAGGTAATTTGGATGGGTATTAGACTCTCAACCCATCCTTACTCAAATGTAGGAATACAATTTAACTTTAAATTTAACCCGCGCGTAAGGAGCAGAGTTTGATATATATATATATATAGGGGTAAAACGCATTCTTCGAAATAACTTATAAATGCATACGATGACTCAGATGCCCAAAGCAGATATGAAATCGTGTGCATCATTCAGATCCGAAAGTATACTCAAAGCCAACAGTGGAATTGTGCACTTCACTCACGCTCAAAACTTAGGAAAACCTTCGGAAGGTATCGAATCTACTACCAATCCTCCAACACGTTTCTCCACATATTAATCCCAACAACAGAAAAATTTGTATACAAAAATCCGATCTGAAGCGTTAATGGAACCATACGTAGCTATCGGATCTACGCTCAAAACATAATGCAAGGGTTTGAGCCTCCATACCAATGCAACCATTGGAGGTCGGGTTCTATACTGTTGATATACAACTTGGACGCAGGCCCGGAGTCACACACAACAAAAACAAATTCGAGAGTGTAATGTACATACACTTTTATTCAAAGAAACCCGAAATCATATACAGTGAACTCGAATCTAAGGTGTGGATACATCTTCAACGCAAGCAAAGGAATGAATGTAGATAACGAAACCACACGCACCAATAAAGATAGTTTTGAAAACTTCACGAGGGTTTGACCCATCATTTTCAAGGCAAAAATAAACACTGTGCAGATAAAAGAATGAGCATGCAAGCATGATCTCTCATTTCTAAAGCAGAAATATATTTCAAAAATCTTAGGGATGGCTGTAGAGTTTTCTGTAGTGCCTATCCATTCAGATAATTTGAAGAAATAAAACAAGATCCACACAATGCACCCATAGTTTATTAAAAAATCGATAGAACTTAAATCCCAGCAATACACATCAAGATACAATGCAATCACAGCCTTGAAAATCCATAATGCTTAGATCGAGTCATCAACAAAGAAGCTATAAGACAAATCGCATGGATCCTCACACTGAAATCCCAACAATTAAAGATGGAGTTCAGATCCAGTACGTTCCACAACCAAAATACCAAGCACGCACAGGCTAGGGATAAAGATAAAGAGGTTTAGATCCAAAACGCTCCATAATAAATAAATAAAAAGCACACGGAGGTTTGGAACAAAGCCGATGTGGTTCGGATAAAAGAACTATCCACCATCAAAATACCATGCACACGTAGGCTTCAGATTCAAACGATCCATCACAAAATACTATGCACACGCAGACTTTAGATCCAAACGATGTATAACAAATACGATGCACACGCAGGCTTCATATCCAAACGATCCATAATAAACTACTATGCACACGCAGGCTGGGAATGAAGCCAACGGGGTACAGATCCAAACGTATTCCTTAGAAAAAAGAAGTAGGTATTATGAATCAAAATACAGGTGTACATGCACACCAATCCAAACTGCATACAAACTCATATTCATAAATACAAGCCAAGCAAAGTTTAAACCCCATACCTTATATGGGAAAGAAAAAATGCACACCAATCAAGCTGCAGAGGATGCACGCCGTTTAGATCCATAGCCTAGATCCCAAACTCCAAGATTCCTCATACCAAATACCCATCTGATCACCCATTTGTATAGATTCCCTTTTCGCCCTTTTCCCCAGGAAATATAACCCGCCCCAGGAGATATAACCCGCCACCACAGCGTTGGAGAACCCACACACACAACCGCAATTCGCTGTATCGTCGGAAACCGAACATGAGCTCCAGGTCTTTGTGATCCACGTTTTTCGTATTCTTCTATCCCTCTAAATCTTTTGAGGGTAATATCTTAGTCTATTAGGAAAGGGTCTTGGTCATGAATTAGATGAAATATCCTTTTAACATTCTTCATTTATTATGATGGGTTTTCTACTATGTATTCTTTTGTTATTTGAACTTGATTCAAATTCACTAGGCTAAGGAAATGGTTTAGTTAAAATTATTATGTTTTTTTTGAGAGTATATGTACTAACTCTATTCCAGTTTATACCCACTTTACGATGAGCTTGTAAAGCGTCGATAATTAATGTATCCTACTTCCCTTTGATGACTCTCAGATGAGCCTTATTAAACTCCAAAATTCTACTTGTCGTTCACTCTTTCCCATAGTGGATTCAACTCTTCACCGTTAAGTTTGCATCAATGTTGTAAGTCTACTAAGTCCACAACTTAGAGAATTAACTCATATAAACCACAAGGTCTTCCTGGTGGGGCCTTAGCCTTGAGCTCCTCACCGAAAGTAAGTAAAATAGACATTCAAAACTACAAAATATTTAGGGTTGTGCAAGAGGGATATTACACTTGCCATCTATAACTTGAATGGCAAGGAAGCAAGGGGTGGAGAGATTTAAAACACACCAAGAAAGATGAGCTAAGGGAAATACGCTGGGATAACTTCCGAAAACTCTTCCAAGAGAAATATATGTTAGAAAGGTTCTTCGACACAAAAGTGAAAGAGTTTCACGAGCTACGTATGGGATCCATGACTATGGACACTTTTATTAACATATTTGTAGATCTATTACATTATGTACCATACATTAAGGACGAAAAGGTAAAGATCCAGCATTTTTTCACATGTCTTCCTCCCAATTTTTGGGAAAGGATTGAGTTCGACATGCAAAAAACTTTGGATACCACACTGCACAAGGCCAGGCTCTGCTATGAGCATGGGTGGTTACGGCAAGAGAACATGAATTGAAACCTAGACAAGTCTAAGAACTTTTCTGATAACCGCAAACCGGGGTCTAACCCACATCCATACATAAAGAAGAATAACAACTTTCAAGTGGACAAGAACTTCAATAAATTTGGTACGAAGCCTTATGTACCAACTCCTAATGTTAAAAAATAGTAGCAAGTGGAGCCAATGCTACCCCATTAGAGATAAAGTGTTGGAAATGCAACGAGCCTCATTATGCCCAAGATTGTAAGAACAAGACCAGCGGGGTCTTGCACAACTTACAAGAAGAACCAACTGTTGAGGACATAGTAGGAACACCACGGATTTATCCACCATTGGATGGCCGACATGTAGATCATCTAGCTACAATGGTTGAGATAGAAGGTAATATCTTGAAAACTTCTATTTCAATACATATTGATCCTAGTGCTTGCAGGAGCTATGTTTCTCCTAAATTTGTTGATGAATGCAAACTAGGCAAAGTAAAGCATGATAAACCTTAGGTGGTGTAGTTAGCCATAGGTACGAAACAAAAAGTTTTAGAAATAGTTAAAGAATGTGAGGTAAACCTAAATGGTTTTTCAATGAAAGTAAATCTGAACATCCTACCTTTAGGATCGTACGGTATACTTATCGGCATGGAGTGGTTGGAACAACACCTTGTCATGCTTGATTGCTTACACAAGTCGATCTTGTGTACTGATGGCCAAGGGAACCAAGTAAAGGTTCAACACATTCCAAATAAAGTTTCCATAAGGCAAATATCTGTCTTACAAGCAAAGAAATGCCTCAGGAAAGGCTGCAAGTTGTTTGCAATAAACATTCGAGACATAGAGTCTGAAAGAGAACAACACATAGAATACTTCCTCGTTCTTGAAGAATTCAAGGATGTGTTTCCCAAGGAAATCCTAGGATTACCTCCAAAACGAGACCTAGACTTTTCCATCGAACTCACCCCAGGATCAATTCCGGCTTCCAAATCCCCTTATTGGATGAGTGCACCTGAGTTGGTGGAACTCAAACTATAGTTACAGTAGAGAAAGGGTATATCTGACCCAATCTGTCTCCTTGGGGAGCACCGATACTGTCCGTAAAGAAGAAACATGGTATGATGTGGATGTGCATCGATTACCGTTAGTTCAACAAAATGACTATCAAGGACTGTTATCCACTCCCTAGAATTGATGACTTGTTTGATCAGGTGGGAGGATATAGAATCTTTTCAAAGATTGATCTATGATCTGGGTATCATCAGGTACAGATTCGCGATGAGGATATTCACAAAACCACCTTTCGTATGAGGTACGGGATCTACAAGTTTGTAGTGATTCCGTTTGGGTTGACGAATGCACCCGTAAACTTTATGTGTATGATGAACAACATATTCAGTAGGTATCTAGATAAGTTTGTCTCAATCTTTATAGACGACATACTCTTTTATTCCAAGAATAAAGAAGAACATGAAGAACACCTTCGCATAGTACTACAAGTGTTGAAAGAACACAATATTTGCACTAAGTTTAGTAAATGTGATTTTTACAAACCACAAATACAGTACTTAGGTCACATTATCTCCAAGACAGGGATAGCTGTGGACCCGAAAAATTTTAAAGCCATAAAGGATTGGCCTACCCCTACTAGTGTCATTGACATTAGGTCCTTTCTATGATTAGTTAGATATTACCAAAAGTCATTGAGGGCTTCTCGAGAATCGCTTGCCACATGACCTCTTTGCAGAAGAAAGCAAGTAAGCTCTTATGGAATGCTAAGTGCAAAGAAAGTTTTCAAAAGCTTAAGCAGTTTTTGATGACCGCGCCAGTGTTACGAATTGTAGATCCCAATGGGGATTTCGTTGTTTGCATGGATGCAAGCAAGGACTGGGAGGATTCCTCATGCAGAATGATCACGTGAACTGTTATGAATCGTGGATGTCAAAAGAGCACAATCAACTCTACCCTATGCACAATCTTGAGTTAGTAGCCATCATCCACGCTTTGAGGATGTTGAGGCACTACCTCATGGGAAGGAAGTTCCTTTTGAAGACAAACAATATGAGTCTGAAATATTTATTTCATCAACTAGATCTGAATGCAAGGAAAGCCAAGTGGTTGGCTTTCCTTAGTGACTACCATTTTGAGCTATAGCACATTAAGGGAAAAGAGAATAAGGTTGTCGATGCTTTGAGCCAACGGACGCATATGATATATGAGGTGATGTTGAGTCAAACCAATGCAGATTTGCATGAGACGATTAGAGAGGCCAACAGAGTTGACCCTTCTATGTGGAAATCCTCAAGAAATTCCAAGAGGACAGGTAGGTTCAACAACAAAAAAAATACAAGGTAGACGAATCTGGACTGCTATGGTCGAAGGATCGATTGTATGTTCCATAAGGAGGGGACATTCGATCCATCATCCTCACCGAATTTCATCAAGAACCCTACTTAGGGAATCTGTGATATCAAAAGATGATATCTGTCATCAAGAGACACTTTTTCTAGCCTAAGTTAAAGGCCAACATTGCGATGTTTATCGTGAAAAGTCAGGAATGTCAGCTAGTCAAAGCTGAGCATCAGCATCCTTCAAGATTGTTGCAGTTGTTACACATTCCGGAATGGAAGTGGGAGGTCATTAGTATGGATTTCATCACCGGTTTACTGAAAAGTAAGAAGCAAAATGATTCTATTTTTGTAGTCATCGACAAATTGTCGAAAGCATCACACTTCATTCCTGTGAAGTCAACTTACAAGGCAGTGAACATTGTTGATATCTTCTTGAAGGAGATATTTAGATTGCATGAGATACCCAAAGAAATTATCGAGGATCGAGATGTTAAGTTTACAGGAAACTTCTGGAGATCTTTATTCTCTATATTGGAGATACAGTTGAACTTTAGCACTGCATATCACCCATAGACAGATGGGAAGAAATAAAAAGTAAACCAAATTGTTGAGGACATGCTTAGGATGCATGTTATGAACAACCCCATGAAGTGGGAAGATTACCTGCATCTCGCAGAGTTCACGTATAACAATGGTTATCAAACTTCCGCCAAGATGAGCCCCTTTGAGGTACTCTATGGACGGAAGTGTATAACACCGGTTACCTAGGATAGCCAGATGGATCAGCTCATTTTAGGGCCTGATTTATTGATTGACTTGGAACAGTTGGTTACCAAGGTCTATGTGAACCTTAAAGAAGCACAAGACCGTACAAAAATTTACACGGATCGGAAAATAAAATATAAAGACTTTCAAATAGGAGATCATGTTTACTTGAAAGTAAAATCCAAATGAATTTCGTTGAGCTTGGGTAGGTGTGGTAAGTTAGCACCTATATTTTGTGGACCTTCTGAAATATTGGCTGAGAAAGGGCCAGTGGCATATGAGATAGCATTACTCATGCATGTAAGGGTCCATAATGTTTCCCATGTATCTTTGTTAAAGAAATATCTTTATGATACTAAACATGTAGTTGATTGGTCCTTATTATAGGTGCAACCTAAAGGGGAGTTTTCCCCTGAGCCTATTCATATATTGGACAAGAGAGAGGTGCATCTTCGAAAGCGCACCATAGTCCAATTGAAATTGTAATGGAAGCACTTTGAGACTGATGAGGCTACTTGAGATAATGAAGCCACCATGAGAAAGGATTACCCTGCCTTGTTTCATGATGCCATTCTGAGTCCTTAGAACACGAAGGATGGTGTTGTTTTAAGCAAGGATGGATGTAATATCTCGAATTTTGGACCTAACACTTATAGGCATGAGCCTATTTTATTACGATGTTGTCTTGATATTTTATTTTGATATATCAGGTTGAAGACTCCATTGTATATGAACATCGTTATTTGTTTTATATATTGGGCGTAAGCCAATTGTTGATGATATAGATATATATATATATATGCTTGTTTGTGTTGGGAGTGGACCCTAAAGCACATAATTGATGAGATTTTTGTGTTGAGCAAGGAGCTCTGGAGCACATGGGTAATTAATGTTTTGTGTTGAGCAAGGAGCTCTAGAGAACATGAGTACTTACATTTTTGTTGAGCGAGAAGCTCTAGAACACATGAAAATATAAGATTTGGAAGTGTTGTGCATAAGCCCTAGAGCCTTCCATGTTGATGTTGAGCATAAGCTCGGGAGCATCAAATCCTTATCCATTGTATCCCTAGGTGTATCATACAAGTACATCCTAGCATTAATGTTGAGCGAAAAGCTTTGGAATTGCACTAAGTTTGTAACTCCCTGTTAAATCATTGAGTATGGGCTCTAGTAAGCGCTAGGGGTTAGTGAAAAATGTTTAATAACTTTCGATTGAAAATGAGTAGAGAAAAATATTGATCTCATCAAACTGATTTATAAGTGATTAAATGAAATTTTGAATTTCTGTATTTTCATCACGTATTCAAGAACTACCAGGTTGTATGAGGGAAATCCAACATGCAAGGATGTTCATAGTTTCCTCGCCTAGTATACCTAACCATATACCTATTTGACCTTAATGAAGAAGTATCCTTAAGTCTAGGGATCATGGTATATGATGCCCAAAGACAAATGTTAACAAATCTTTTATTATTATGTATTTTATACATGGTATGTATAAGAACAAATATAGTAATAATATTAATGATGAAATAAAGAAAGAAAAGCTCCATCCATTATTATTTATTATTTAAAGATAATAAATAGTCCAATTCCTACAAAAGTCTAATTAAGAACTAGTTGAAAATTCCTAAGTTAAAGTATTAAAAAATTACCCAAATTAATTAAAAATGGTTAAATGAGGAAACCAAGGTTTCTTGATTTAACTATCCCTTTGATTGAAAAGTATGTCTATAAATTCTCAAGCCAAGGAAAGGCTTGGGGTTATTATCTATCATGAAGAGGAGTCATTTTATGCCTATTTTTCTCTCAAGTAAATGCTTAGAGAATATTTTCCTGCAAAGAGAAAGGAGAACTAATCCATACCTGATATACCGAATAGGAAACCACACCTTAGGAGCTCTAAGCTACTTGCATGTTGCATTCTAGCTCGGGGGGGATCCAGATTTAAACCAGGAACAGTTCCAGGTCATGGTTGGGTGGAACGTGGTAGTTCTCAAGTGATTTGGTCATGAAAAATAGAAGTCAGATCTTCCTTTGAATTATTGATGCTGGTTATTTGAGTGTGTAGGTTCAGCCATTAAAAGAGCTTCAAGTTACAGGTATGAAGCCCTAGACTTCCTATTCCATTTTCCTATAATAAATGATGGCTATCTTAGGAAAATAATTACATTGCATTTCCTAACCCTATGATTTGTTTCTCTATTTAAAATATGCTAGGCTTTGCATTTTTAAATTAGAACCCTAGGATGTAAGTTAATTTCTATACCATACTTATCCATGGTTTATTCATGAGTTTGCTTCTTCAAGTTTAATTCATTTATAAATTTTTATCAAGGGTTATGCACCCTAGTTTCAATTTGTGTATTATTTTTACTGTTGAAACTAGTTTAAGTACAAACTAGGTTTTATTTCAGATATGCTACCTATCTATTCTTTTGGGTTTTTATACTCTACTGACATATTCCATTTGTTAGCAGAGGCATGTTTTAGATTTAAATAAACTAGTTCATATATATATATATATATATATATATATATATAAACTTACAACCTAGATAAGCTAAGATATTTACTAGCTGAATTATTATATACGTATATAAATGCATATACATCATTAGACATAAATAGAATTATGAATCTAATCAACTAAGTACTCACTATAATTATTTATAATATAAATAAACCAGTAAAGACCTTTCAAGGTTTACATATTTAAACACAAGCTAACTATTAAATCATCCCATTAAAAATAACACCATCATAAACAATGAAGAGAGTAAGTGTCGTGACCATTCTTCAGTCCAATATCAAATATCTTTTCACTATTTAAAATCCATAGTCCTAAATATTTTAATAAACAACAGCATAATCATATGCATAAAAAATTTAAAGTCTCATTTAATATTTCTCACAGTCATCACTTAATAATAACCAAGTAATATTTCAAAACCCTTAAATTACATAGATGTCATGGTATCGACCCTTGTGGGTATACAAATCCAAGTCGCAAGCCTTAATAAAAACCACATCATAATTTTACACATTTCAATTGAAAATACAAGAAAGGGAAGGAATCGAATCATGTGGGCACCTAAGCCCCAAATCGAAAACTAATCATAATATTACAAATCATTTCATCCACAACCACCAGGATTCAAATCTTGTGAAGTCATTGTACATTAAATCAAATACACACTATACACATAATGTATGTGGGCTCCATTAATCAAATACATTCGCTACAGCAAGGTTGTGAGACCCCCTTGGTCTGCACTCATGCTGTAAGTGGGGCCTTGGCCACGGTAACTAAATACATAGTCCCTTAAAAATTAAACCTTGTGATAACATATTCCTGTCAATAAATCGATCTACAGCAACCTTGTCAACACAAGGGTTTACACCTATAGTGTATTTATAAATCCACATTACATATTAAAAACCAAATCGTAAATCCTAAACCTTCTACGGTGTCGCAACTACCATGGAAGGGCGCTCATGCCATTCACGTCATGGCCCCAAGCCGTTCGCGGTCACTACCATTTACCTTCATTTAACTATTAACAATAATGGAAGTAACAATACACAGATCCATCGTGAAGGCTAAATGCGATATGTAAACCTAAGGTTTAAATAATCACAACTCATTAATAAAAACACAGGATGGAATCATACACACAGTATTGTTTAATAACCATGGAAAAATAAAGTAAACATAGTGTTTATTCAAAACTCAGTGGTTTATCACCTTAATACAACTTACGCAGAACCATTAAAGTTTGCAAATCGAAGTTTACACATTCGTGCCAAGAGCCATGACACCATTGCAAGCAATGGTGCTGCCCAGGCTTAAAACCCCCAAATCAAAACACAATTTACATACAAAAAAGGTAGAGTCTGGTAAAAGTCTTGAGGTTCCCATTTCTCTACTGACACCACCCTTATTAATTTTACAAACCCAAACCTTTCTTACACAGGCCAAAAGGAGAATCAAAATCTCATAGTAAAACACAAACATCAACATCATAACCTATCCCTACCCAAAATGTCGAGAGGTGAGAGTGCAGGTTGTTTAACAGGCTTACCATGCAACTATGGCATCACCGATGAACCAGTTGTAAATCCTTGAACCATGAAGCTCCACACTCACCCTATCACATGTAACCACCAACAAAAAAGGAGAGGATGAGAAGTATGCAACAGTTAAGTCATGAACCAAAACTCAAAACACGCCCATAAAACCAACGAAGCCTACCTTTGTTAACCAGGGTGTCTCCTCCATCCCCTGCATAGAGCGAAGACCAAACCATCAGTGAGACAAGAGAAATGAACAAGTCAATCATGGAGCCAATCCCTAATCTTGGGCTGCCCTAAACGCTAAGATGCATTAATGGCGCCATCCTCGTGTCTAATGTCAAACCAAAACCTACATCTCCATAGTTTACCATCATTACATTATCGTGGTCTCCATTTCCATGCAAGGGTATAAACCCCATTACATAGGTCAAAACCATATGCTATTACTTGCCACTCCAAGGCTTAATATAAAGTATAGTGTAATGTTTAAGTCCATGTAATATACACTAACCCAAAGTCAATCCCCCATGCACAAGTATGGTATGTATCATGTAACCATAGGTTAGGATTTAAACCATGGCCTTCCCATCTTCCTAAGCTTCAAGTATAAGAACCATGGCATATGAAATATGCCATGGTAACCTCGTTATCCATCAGCCAATAATGGGATTTTAACCAACGATTTGTAAACCTATCAAAACACATAATAAAAGGTATGTTAATACTTTCATTAAAGAAAACATAAAAATGTAAATAGACTAAGAGATAAATAGTGAATCTAAAATTACAAAATGAATAGCAAGTATCACATAGATCATTTATCTATGTTAAATAATTAATGAAGATAGTAATTACCTTACTATCAATCTGAGTCTATAAGGAAGCGTAATAACAAACAGTAGGTATGTTAATGATAAAAATGTTCAGCGCTCTTTAAATCTCCGTCGCTTAGTATAATATGCATCTGAAATAGAATAGGAGCCTTAGTTCAAACAGAACTAAGTAATCCTTCTAGAGAAGTGAACAATTTACCTCTCAGACCATCATGGGAGAACTAGTCCCACCACTCCACCTACTTTAGTTCCAGAAACAAAGTTAAGTTAGAACCATATAAATAACAAGTAATACTATGCACAAATGAACGAATCATATAATAGAGTAATGACACATACACCATAATGTTTAACCATACGAATAATGTAGAAAACAAGCATTATGAGATCGGAAGTAAAATACAATAATATTCACAATTGAAAGTAAGATGATAGAACATAAGAACAACTTATGACCAAACAGTGGTACATCCATCGTATGTTATATTCGGAAAAGTTCAATAATGTTTTGCATAGGTAGTTTTTACTAGCCTAATAAATAAATAAATAAATTCAATTTTTGGGGACATTACAATTAGATAGGGTGCAAAGCATGATCCTTTACACACTCATTGAGTGTTTGGTGTTTATACGGTAACTAGAGGTCAAGCTCTAGTATTTGTTGGCATTCTTTTCCTTCATCACAGGAAATCTTGGGCCCTTTATCTTCGCTCAGCATATGAACAACGAATGACACATCAAGAACTTTTCAACAATGACTATGAAAGTGAATTCGTGAGTTGATTGACATTGAGTTATCAATCCCCATTCTCAATTTGTTATAACTTGTGATCAAACACATTACAGAATGTGATATCAAATCGGGAAGACAATTTTGATCATCTCCATGCAAAAGGAAGAATACAAAGCAACTACTTCGATAGATATTTTAGATGAATTAATTGACTAGTGATTCATATGAGTGAGTAACACTAAGTTTAGTCATGCAATACATAAAAGACTATGATTGCAAATAGATACCACACTAACCACGTTTTCCACCTATACACGAATGATAAGAACTTGTATTTTGTGAAGAAGATATGAGCTAATTTATTCTTTGTGTTAGTGAGGTCATATTTTTTGATAGAATACTCTATTGCTGTGAATAATGACTATGATAGATCAAGAACTCTTGAACACTGATTGTGATACCATGTAGCTTCCTTGAAATCTTATTTGTGAGATGATTGACATTGAGTTATTGTGAATATCTAGGAACTCGATATATATATACAACCTTTGTTCCAACATGATAATTTGAACCTTCATATTTATGCTCATAGGGGTTTAAATGAAAACCATGTTAATTATGGGCAATGGTTTCAACTATGAATATAAAGTTTGTTATGATTCTGAAGGTAAGTTATTTTGCATTATCTAGGAGTCACATGAATGTTGGATATATTAATTACTGGATGATCCTCTTATCTTTTTATCCCACTTAGTTGAAGTCTGTAGTTGGTCATGCTCTGTCAGTCTCACTGACAAGTTTAAGAGTTCACATCTCTGTAATGTAAACCAGTGGGATTAAATTTATGAACTTAAGTTTCTAGGTGGATAGTTATTAGAGACTTTAATTGTTAAGTAGGTAGATTCACATAGATCTTATTCACTCTGTTGATATAAAGAAGATTAAGTTTGTAAATTTGTAGCAAATATTAAAAAAGAGAATTGAATACTAGAGAAGAAGGAAAAACTCCTTAGAGAGTTCAAGAGCTCAAGCTGTGTGTGATTTTAGAAAGTGATGAGAGTCGAAGCTCTGTAAAAGGATTAAATTTCTCATTTTGTATTTACGGTGGTGATTCCATGAAGGTGGGTCACACATTTTGGACAAATTTGGAGATGAAAACCTGGTTTTTTACTCATGTCCTAGATAGAAGCCCTTGGAACGCATATATGCCATGTGAATTTCGACTTGCACTAAATAAAACAAATTATAGAATATTGTGTTGGCTTCCCAATGATATTTTTTTAAAAATATTCTGATATCATTTAATGTGTGAAGTTTCACATTTAATGAACTGTGTAACCTTAAAAATTTAAAGAAGTTAATAAGTGGCTCGTGTCCCATCCCAATACTTCATTCTTTCCTTAATAATATATATATAGATAGATAGATAGATAGATATATGAGCATGATATACACAAAATGCACTGTGGTATGCATTTTTTTTGTTAGTTTATTTCGTAATAAGCAATTATTTATTATTTTTTGAAAGTGACCACATATGATTTTAACATCGTTTTATACACATGTGTCTCCATCTCAACGTTTTTTTCACTATTTTCAAAAACTGAAAAACCAAAGATACCCTTTTGAAGAGGATGCACAGATGTGTGGGTTGTGCATATTTTTTTATGTGTATTTTTTACTCTACGTATTTTTCTTTGAGCTGCTTTGAAGTTATTGTCGGGTTTTCTAAGTGTAAGTTTTAGAACGAAAAAAAAAAACATATGAATTCCAAAGCGCATGCATGATACCTTAATAGATAGAGGATTCGATGATGAATCTATCAGTATAAACTCTGCTCAGTTATGTGCCATGAATGGCAGGGTTTACAGCCCTAGAATACACGGAGAAATATTGATTTTCATGTAAGAGGGATAATTATTTGTTTTCAAACCCTCGATTGAGGTATGTAGCTCAATCAAGGTATTCAAATACCTTGATCGAGGTTTTAATAGTAGCTCAATTGAGGGTTCATTAAACTCTCGATCGAGGGTCTAATAAACCCTTGATCAAGGTCATGTTTGTGTTAAAATCCTAAACAAAAATTCCTAGGAATGAAATTAGGAATTGATGGAATTAATTCCATTCCAACTACATTCCCAGCCACATTTCCCACCTGAATTTTTAAATAAATTCAATATAAACATAAAACATAAACATGTTACTAATTTTTTCCTTCACAATTGACTAACCTATTTGAAACAATACTTGTATTCTAATGCAAATTTAGCACTGTGTATTATGTTTACATGTTGTTAGAGGTATCAATTTGTATTTTTTATCAATCACAATGGAAAGCAAGAAACGTCAAAGTAAAATATCTACTCGGAATCAAAGCAACACCAAAGAAATAAGAGAGAAAGATAGAGAAATAAAGAGGAAAAAAAGAGCAACGTTGAGAAGAGAAGAAGTTTCAAATCAACCTATGATGGGAAAATCAAATTCCACTGCTAATAATATTGGTATGATTTAAAAGTTATGCGATTTCATATTCATATATATAATTTTGTTTTCATAGTGATCTAGTTGATATAATTTCATACTCATATTCATATATTCAATTTCATATTGTTCTAGTTCATTATATATATATATATCTATATATATGTGTGTGTGTGTGTGTGTGTGTGTGTGTGTGTGTGTGTGTGTGTTACATTGGTTAGTATTTAATTATAATTTTGTAATTAATTCATTAACTTATATACATTGTATGTTCATTTATATATACAACCTTCTAGAACCACTTATGTACATGTGAAAGAATGGTATGTGTTGTGAAAGAATTGAAAAAAATGTTTAACCACTACACTAAATTACATATATACAAAGTAAGTGTATTATAATATGAGTAACTAGTTGTCCAATGAAATTAGAGAATGGTAGATGAATATATATAATTATAGTGCATAATATTCTAGCATAATATCTAGTTCTAAATGAATATGCATATATCCATTAGCCTCACATAACCTCACATACAAATGAATTTTATAATTTGATAATATAGCCTCACATGTAAATGAATTATAATGTGCTAATATAGCCTCACATATATATAACTTATATGTTAAAAATTACAAAGATTGTTCTCAATGGGAATTGATTGCACCATCATAGGTTGACTTGCATATTCTCCTCTTAACATTGCACTTATTTTCCTCATCCTTTCTATAACCTTATTTCTCATTTCATAGATTTTAATATGATCTTAATTTCATATTCATATATTCATTTTCATAGTGTTTGAATTCATAATTTATATATATCCTATTACATACTAATATTTCATGTTTTATGTTACACATTACATGTTCTATGTTACACATTGCACATTGTATGTTACACATTACATGGTGTATCTACTATGTTTATATTTCATATTGTGCATTGATGAAAACAATTTAAATATTTCAAATTTAATTAAAACAAAATTGGTTATCACTCATATTAATGACAATACAAAAACCTTTCCATAGACATCCTCTAATGATTATAATTAACATTGTACAATTTGTATTTAAAATAAAAACTCATTGTTCATAACAACTCACATAATTTCAATAGTTTTGTGTAAAATGATTAATGAAATTTATAGCATATGTACAATAAATGGAAATACTTTGTAGAAATTGGTTTCAGGATTTATACACTCTAAATAAGATTATGAATAATTTATAAAAAATCTTTTATTGAATATATTGCATGTTTAAATTTATTGGTATTTTTGGTGAAAAACTAACTTACAAGTGACGCACTTGATTGAACTTAAGACATTGTCAATAATCATGTACAAAAGACTAGGAATCATATCGCTTTAAGCATTGATGACAATGACGATCTCAAAGAAAATCAACAACTATGACAAATTCAAAAATTCATTAGCCTCGGATATGAGATGTAAGGGATCATTGTAAAGATATGGAAATCAATACATTTAGAGAATATTAAAGCTTGTATAAATATTTGCTATTTTTTTTAACAAACAATGACAATATGATAAGTAAAATAATATGTTAATCAAGCTTGTATTTATTTGTTAATTTGTTAACAAATAATGGCAGTATGATAAACTTAAAATAAAATATTATTCAAGCTTGTATAATTTATTTGCTAATTTTTAAACAAACAAAGACAATATGATAAGTAAAATAAAATTTTATTCTTGAGCTTGTATTTATTTCCTATTTTTGTAACAAACAATTGCAATATGATAAGTAAAATAAAATGTGCATCTATGGTTAAAATTGTCATGGAGATATTAAACAATTTTCTTTATTTCACCAAAATATTATAGTTTATAAAGTTATATTTTTGCGAGCATGCTTATATGAAGTTATTATTTTTTACAAAAAGAGAATTGATTGCAAGCATACAAAAATATTGTCCATTCTATGTTAACTTAACTTCTGGACCAATGGATTTTATATTAAAGTATGTGCAATGGGTGTCATAGGTTGCATCAAATACAAACTCACATAAGTGTAAATTATGTGCATAAGACACCATGATGATAATCATTTTGATCTTCTAAATGATGCAATACTCTTTGTAATTTATACACCATCTTATCATATTTCTTTAAGGAATATTTTATTGCAACCGCACTTTCGAGTGCGGTTGCAATAAAATCTTCCTTAAGGAAATATGATAAGATGGTGTATAAACTACAAAGAGTTTAAATTGAATGATAGAATGATAAAAACAATTGAACGATAAATTTATTTACATAAATTTAATTTTATTCGAACGTGAAGCATTTATTTAGATAGTGCTTTTATGAAGTTATTATTTTTTACGAAAAGAGAATTGATTGCAAGTATGCATAAAGATTGGATTATATGTTAACGTAACTTGTGTCAATGGATTTTATATTAAAGTTTGTGCAATGGGTGTCATAGGTTGCATCAAATAGAGACTCACATTTAAGTGCAAATTATATGCATAAGACAACATAATGATAATCATTTTGATATTCTAAATGATGTAATTTACTCTTTGTAATTTATACACCATGTTATCATATTGCCTTAAGGAATATTTTATGGGAACCAATAAAATATTCCTTAAGGAAATATGATAAGATGGTGTATAAATTACAAAGAGTTAAATTCAATTCAAGAAGGATGAAAACAATTGAACAAAATATTTGCAAACATTTAAAGTTATTTTTATTTGAACGCGAAGGACGAACATCTTTAGGGAAATATTCTCTGCACCCACGCATAGATTTGGAAGACACGTTCTCTTGCATATCCCTCATATTGTGAATTTTCTTCAGCATTCATAACATGCCATTTTGGTGCTTTAAAAACAAATCTTATTGCATACTACATTTGTTTAAAAGTTTGTAATTCACTTATTTTTCATTGAAAGACAATGAAATTGAACAATGTAAAAGTCCCTTATTTGGTTAGAGAACTAAACAATTTCAAAATTAAATTAACTTATGCAGGCATAGGTCCTAGGCAGCCATCACAGGATGATGCACCCTTAGATTTCTCAAGAGTAATTTGGAGCTTCAATGATGTTGGAATGGCTACAAATTGTTTAAGAGGGTTGGATGATTCCACGCAAGAAGAGTTCTGGAACCTGACCTTTGATTGGACAATCAGAGAGCATTATAGTAACATAATCAAGTTTCACTTTGAACAACAATCAGTGATTACAGAAGCTCAAATCCTACATGGATTGATAAAACACAAAAAATTGAAAAATGCCTTAAAGTTGTGGGGTTTTAAGGTTGTTAAAAAAAATGCATGTGAGAATGTAACAAAAAATGTAACAACTACACTTCTTGCATTCGGAAAGTCAAGAAAAACTGATATCGGAGTTGCTCGTATGAAAATTAAAATTGCTATTGTGGAATGAAGCACCTCAAGAAATTGAATGGTCGCGACAATGTAAAAGTTTCTCCACTTTTCAAGAAAAACACTGCACAAATACACTAAATTCGAGGTAAAGATAGATGAAAACGATGAAGCTTCTTATTAGGCTCTTATTTGCAGAGAATCATATCGAGACAGGATGGAAGAGGGAATCAGAGAGAAGGTGATAGAGTATTGGGACAACCATTCTAATGCTATACCAGATCGAAAATATGTCCTATGAAAATGTTCTCGGAGAGACGTTTATAAGGAGCATCACAAGCATGTTGTCGAGATGATAGGAGTTACTTTGTTCGAGGAATTCAAAGAATCAAATCTTAGTGTCCAGATCTCATTTAGCATGTTCACTAAGTTGAAACCATGGTATATTAGGCTGAATACGATTTGGGACACTTTTTGTTGTTGACACCACGTTGAATTCCAGTTATACTACGAAACATTTGTGTATTTTTGTAAAAAACATTGGGATGGTGAACCAACTCCTAACACAGTGCGGGATTTTATTTCTATGATACTATGCAATGGGAATCCTGAAAATTTATTTTCATTAAAAGGTGTGTTGGTGGGAGAAGATTCCATGAATGTAGTGATTTGTCATTGTTCCATAGGAAGTTTCCTATCGATCGAACACACACTGGATTACCAGATATCCCAGTTAAGTGGAAGAGATATGAGTATCTCTCCATGAAGCCATCACTTTCTTCACATGTTCCATCTAAGAGGATCAACTTGGTTGAGGATGAGATTCCTATTTCAGACTTCATGAACAAGTTTCAAACTCATATTTACAAATACGTTAAAAACTCCCACAGGTCTAGGTGGAAAGCTTTATAATTTAAGCATTCTCATGAGTTTTTTGAGCCAGGAACAATCCTATCGGTGGTAGAATTTGCTGAGAATTACACATTTTCTCCTCAGAGAAAGATACAAAGTGAGTATTATCACTTTGACCAGGTGTCCATATTCATACATGTATTGTATTGGCATGCTCATACAAGCATTAATGGTAGGGATAACACTCCTTAGTCACGCAATGTGATCAAGGAACACCATTTTTGTGTGACTGATGATCGTGAGAACGACACGTTGTTTGTTCAACATTGATTTGGGATGATTTATGATTCATTAAAAAAGAATGGGATGTCATTTACAGAACACTAGATTTGGTTAGATGGGTGTGAGAGGTAGTTCAAATAGGAACACTCTTTTTATTGGTTGAGTCTCCTTCACAAAGAGATAGGAATTCGACACACCTCGACCTTTTTTGAAACAGGGCATGGAAAGGGTGAACATGATGGCGTAGATGCATGTGTGAAACAAGCACTTTGGAGGTACCAAATGAGTCATAGTGCATCTCAACTCAAGTGCTCAGCAGATGTAGTTTATTTGTGCACACAAAATTTGGGTCACCAAGGTCATGAACAAGCAAGGACGGTGAACAGGTAGGAACACTATATATATATATTTCAAAAGACAACAACTTAATTGGAATTTAATAAATGTGTTAGTATTATATATATATATATGATGTTTTTTATTCGATGCAGTTTTTTTGGGATGTTTCCCTTGGAGATGTGAATAGATCCATGCCATGGTATTGCGATACCATACGTGCTATAAGAGAACTACATTCATTTCATAGTAAAGAGATGGGTGACATATTTTCCATTGAAATGAGGAAGTATGCAAGTTTCTATGAGTTCTGCATTGACGCCAATGGACTGGGGGTTCATCATTGCATGAACGATGCATATGAAAAACAATGGAAATATGTCCCTCTTAATCCAAAGCGGCCACATCCAATTCTAAAATGGAAAGAGATGCACACTAATGAGGTAGTGGTTTCACTAGATCATGATCGGGTTTCTGATTTGGTTAAGCAAGGTACATGATTTTATTAGTGGATTCATTATGCCATTCACACATTCCAGTTTCAAATAGTTTATTGAATGTTTAAACTTCTATTCTTGTGCCCATTCATATATATATATTTAAGATTTGTTTAATATTTGAAAATATTGATGCAGGTGATGTATTTGTCGTAATTGCACCACCGAAAAATGACTAGTATGCGGCATATTTTTTTATGCGGTGTACACAAATCAAAAGCAGGTTGGTGGGGAACTATGTTGATGGAGATTTCATGTATCAGGTTGGTGACCTAGTTGTGATGGGCTGATTTTTTGAAAAAATGAGAAGAAAAGGTGATTTTATTATTTACAAATATTTTGTAACATCCCTCTCCCAGCCCCCTAGATATTTT
>LPNX010714165.1:64906-75585 GCA_001517045.1 Pseudotsuga menziesii
TCCGGGAGAAAAACGTGGCTGATATTCCCACATTAGGAGGAAAGACATGGGAATCATTCCCGTAACTAGAAAAGAGTGCCATGTGTAAGAAAATGTGGGAAAACCAATTTATTTTCTTCCAATGGCCATCAATTAAGGCAGAGGAATATTTTCCTTGATAAGGGGAGTGCTTGCGGAATTTTGGGAATACCTATGTATGTTGTAAGCTATAATCTCTGCATCTCCAAGAAGTAGGGATTTTATGCATCCTTTAAGATGGGGGCTCTACATTTGATATGGGGCTCTAGACATGGGGCATCGAGTGTTGTGATGTAGGAAGAGTGCTCTGCATGGTCTATTGGGGAGGAAAGAGCTGTGCGTCGAGATAAGCAATAATCTCTCATAAGGTACAAAAACCAGCGTTTGAATGAGGAATCCATACAACGCGTATGCTGGATACTATGGTGATCTTCATTAGTGCATTGGTGATCTTAGCTCATTGATCAGATTTATACATCTCGGCTCAAAATGGTATGTGATTTGGCACATTGCTTCATCCCTAAGGTATGCGATGTCAATTCCCGTGAATAAATCCAAAACATATGCATTTAGATGGTGACTCGTTAGGATTTGTGGGCTTATACATGGTTGCATAAGTTAGATCTGCATCCTCTATGATCTGGGTGTGATTTTGACCTACATCCTCCATGATCGTGCTCTGCTAAGAATCTGAAACTTGATGTTTTCCCTTAGACATCATTTTCCTTTCCTTCTTTAGCAATCTAGGATTATGCTGGGCTGTGTATTTGATGGAGTATGGTTAGAATAACTCCATGTCTGCACTTAGAGTCTCGTTCAGATAGATCATAGAAGAAACCAGTTTTTCTCTGAGATCCATGCTCACCCGGACACTGAACGCCAGAGTTACCCTCCCACGCAAAGAACAACCTCTTTGTCTCGGTAATAGAATCATGGAAAACGCAAGAGTCCATGCAGAAATTATCCATGATTATCGTTGCTTCCTGTGTGGTTAAAATTCCTTATTATTTTGATTCCCCTTGATCGGTGGTTTTGACCGGTTTGTTTATTAGTTACCCACATGATTGTACGAGGTTGCAGTTTGATGTTTGATTTTATACCACTTTATGTCTTTCGTTGTCAAACGAGGAGCAGTTTTAGAATGAGAAGAATATTCATAGGGTTATCATTTTGAGGGTTATCATGTAAGGGACTGCGAGTAGGGTATCTGCAATTTTAACTGGATGTGACCCGATAAACCTTGCAAGTACCTAGGTTTTGTAGACTCGCGGTTTCTTTTAGGTTTAACTTTGTCGCATAGTGGACATAAATGGTTTTCGAGGGCATTTTTCCTTATCTATCTTCTTTCTAGATGATAGCATGGGCGTGCCTTACTGTGGCGAGTCTGTCCCATGCCGGCATGTGTTTTTCGGATCTGTAGGGTACTAGTGCATCAAAAGTATTGATATTTTTACTCCTCTCCGTGAGGAAAGTGGTGATTGGGGAATTATTATCCTCTCATTTTAGTGACTTTATTCCTTAGAGGGAATTATTTTATTGTCTCTTCATCTTAAATATGCAAGGTATGTAGAAATTTGTGTTTTGATAAAAGTCTGAAATGGATGGGTGAGTAAATTGTAAATCTAGTTTATTTTTGACACACTGCTTTTAGATGATAACAGTCACACCTGCGATAGATGAGTATCTATATGTCAATCTGGATTGAACTTGCTATTTTGGATGACAAGAGTCATACGTGCATGTGAGGATTTTATTTTACCGATCTAAGTGCCGTGGATCTGAAAGTATCCAATTACCTCTCACCCTGGTTTAGTTGCCAGGTTTTTTTTTAATGCCCTTTGTTTTCAATATGGGTATAGCGGATCCCTATCTGGGATAGGAACTTGAATAATGAATAGGTTTATATAGACATGTTTGATACGTAATCATTATATAACTTACAGAAAATTAAAGATGCTGACCAACGAGGTTCTATATTTAATTTAATGTAAAGCCTCCACAGAAAGTAAAGATGCTGATGAATGGCATTTGTGATGTTTATATGTATTGTCCTATATATGGTAAAGAAGCTGAGATATGATGCTTGTATGGAATCTTTATAGGATTGAATTCCTTGAAATTACTCCCTAAGAGGGTTCTTATGAAGTTCAAAAGAAAAGATGGCAACAGAGTGTTGCGGATTGTAACTTTGATTTTAATAAATGTCACCTGATGTGACAAGTTTTGTGGACGTAGCCCAAGGATTGGGTGAACCACGTACATTGGTGTCGTTTTTGTGTCGTGATGTATTCTGCGCTTTTATGTGTTTGAAGTATTTTCATTTTATGCTCTTTGATTATTTTTATGCATGTACTTTCAGCTTGATAATAATGGCAAAAATGGAGATGATACCGGGTGAAATGGTGAGATACGACTTGTGAAAGATCATTTATTGGATGGTCACCTTAAGTTAGATAAATAAGAAATTTGTTGGCTAAGGCTCTTGCATGATGTATTAAGAAAATATAACATTGTGGATAATAGACGAGACTGCAATAATCAAGTTAGATTACGATACCCCTGTTATATGAAATAAGGGTGTTATGTTACTGATTTGGGGATAAGGGAATCATATTCATGTA
This sequence comes from Pseudotsuga menziesii, assembly GCA_001517045.1. NCBI lineage: Eukaryota > Viridiplantae > Streptophyta > Pinopsida > Pinales > Pinaceae > Pseudotsuga > Pseudotsuga menziesii. The sequence continues at coordinate 67,546 of LPNX010714165.1, forward strand.
TGAAATTGTTTTGTAAGCTTGTCAGACTAATGTTTTGATATGTTCAAAAGAAAAACAGTTGTAAAAAAAAGAAGAAAGAATCGCCTCTTCACTCAGCAGTTGATTTAATATGCATTGACTTATGTGCTGATCATCTGTTTCTTTCAATTTGCAAATGATGATGAAATGATTTTTTTAAAGATAAGAATGATGTTTTGGGTTGCGACTTTAAAATAATATCGATTGTTGTTTTCAAAGATATCCCATTGATATGAATGGGTGTACGGCTGAAGTTACACATAATTATTCAGGGAGGAAAGGATTGACACTAATATGATGGACTTGTTCCTTTTTTCTTTGTAACAGTGAAACAAGGACTCTTATACCCATTTTGCACACATAATGGCATCGAGGTATAAGAGGTACATTACATATGGTATCAGAGGGAGAGTTTAAACGCTCGGGCCTATTGGGCTCAAAATGTTTCTGCATATTTTGTTTTAACTAAGGATTGAGTTTTGCTCTGTGACAACAGAAAATCAACAAGTTCACTTTCTTCGGCCAATATAGATACCTTAAGTTGTGCCAAAAGAAAATGTTTCTGACCTTGTAATTGTGCAGGAGAAGGAGGAACATCTTCTCAAGATCACAATAAGTATGGCCATTACCTTTCCCACTTCCACGTTAGGCCAACAACATAAAGTGCAGAGGTATCTCGTTATTTCCTTTATTTTCCCTTCGAAAATATTTATGAATGGTTAATGCGATTGTTGCATCTTTATTTAGATTGCATGAGAAAATTCTTGGCAAGGTACAAGAATATTTCAAGAGAAACTCACGGTCGGTGAAGGAACGATAGTAATTTTACCATAACAATATAGGAACTGAATTATTATTAACAGCATGATGTATGATTTTTGTGGGAAAATAATATTTTGGTAATAAGTATGGCATTGAGAAGGTTACCTAATGGATTGTAGTACTTCTAAGGACCTATTGAGAATCAAGTATTGATTATGAGTTCTCTAACCCTAAGCTAGGATTCATTAAAAATATAAAAATAAAAAGGGGTAAGTGGCTCAGGTGAGTATACTCCCCAGTCGTAGAAGTATTATTGTGTAAGGAAATATGGTTAGATATGTATAGTTGTAAATATACATACACAAATTGCCTAAATTCCTTGGGATAGCAAGGTAGCTATAAAATGGGAGCTTGATTGATGATTTAGGAATAACTGTGTTACCCTTGAAAACTCAAAGAAAAACAAAAAATGTTTGCCGCATACTTTTACTTATAATGAAATGGTTTAAGCAAGAAGATAAGAACTGGTAAAGTGGTAGCCATGCTAAAACTTGCGTTTTCAACACAAGTCTTGGCGGATATTCCCTGTATTTGGAAGTCACTGTTTAAAGCATTTTGGTATACTCTAATGAGTCACATCCTCTGCTGTCCTATATTCGTAATTATTCAACAAGCCTAATATTCTAGTTAAATATTTGATGAAAACCAAATGCTAATATTATAGCCTAGTTCACTGACATAAACATTGGTTACTTGACCCATGCATTGTAACTTTTTGGTGGTTTAATGACAACTAGGTCATACATCTGAAACTAGGCTTATTTTACCTTGGGAGGCTTGATTCCTGTGTAATATCTTTGGGATTTAACATTGTTGAAGATTTTCTTTAAAATCATCGAGCATATAAATATTGAAAGTGGATGTCATCAGTCCTCCAACAATCTTGCACTTAACATTGGTATCAATTGCTTCAGATCTGGGTTCACTGCGTGTGGAAATTTTTGTTGAATCACATTGGATTGCTGCTAACCCTTTGGTTGAATATTTAGATCCTTAATTGGTATCCAAATTAAATCGATGACATAGGCATCGATTCTGAACCTGTTTGTAGTTGATTGCTGAAATTTTACAAATTGAAATCTGGTTATTGGTGAATTTCCTTTGGCATTTTTTCTCCACTCTTGCGATTTGAATACTAAGGATTGATGTAATGCTTAAAGAAGGTTTGACATGGTAGGAAAATGAAGGATGAAAGTTGATAATGATTTTGTGTTTATAAATCCACTAATAGAGGTATTAACGCTTTTATGTGTTAAACATTATTGCTAGTGATATATATATATATATATATATATAAGTCAAGAACTATCTCTTTATGTCCATGATAGTGCTGGATTGAGCGGTAAAATCGTTAAAGATATTAATTGGAAAATATAATTCTTGATCCGTGTAGATCATGCTAGGGCTATTTTGATATTGGTGAATGATGTTAAACATCTTGAAAGGTCTTGGTATAGTTACAAGTATCGACTTCTTAAGTGCTAAGTAAATGAATTCTTAGAATCATGCTCTTATTGGCGAATGTCTAGAATTGGATTCTTGTGCTTGGGTTAGAATTTGATTTTGAACTATGTTATGTCTTGATTTAGCTCACGGATGGCATTTTCATTTTTGGGTATTGATCTAGCAGACTAATTGTTCGAAGGGATGTGTATTGATGTCATTTGTCTATTTGAAGATTCAAGTAAGAACCCTAACATTGATCCTAGGGCTAGATTAAAAATCCTTATTGGTAATCTTGGGATTAAAGCCATTGATAATTGATAGCATTTTTGCTTGGGTCATACTGAGATTGGCATTTTAAGAGCTTATAGGGATTTGATTATCCAAATATATTGATAAGTGAGTTGGTGAATGCTGTATAAGATTATACGCTAACCTGGCAAGATATGCCAAGAACGCTATTAGTCGAAGTGGACTTTTTTGAAAAGTAATTACTGCCGTAGATAATGAAGAGAAGTACTAGTGTTGCTTTACTTGATATGAATTGTTGGATATCAAGTTTTACAGCCGAACTATGGATGATGTTGTTTACATACTAACAATGCAGGCTTTGCCAGGATTATGGCTCTTACTACAACCGATGTGCATTATGGTATGTGAATCCTCCTGCATGTGTAGTTGCGCTCAATTACTCAGAAAAGAGTAAGGAGTAATTTTTCTAGACTATCTACGAGGCTATCTAGCTCGTGAATGGTGATTAAAATCGATGCAAACTATGAAACTCTAATAATTGATTATTGATATTTTTGGGATTATCGATGAATGCTTTAACTGACCACCTGTGGAGGGATTGCAGGCATTGAAATTGTGGCCATGATGAGTGCTGAAGCTCTCAGATTGTAATGAGTTACAAAGATATGAGAAAATTCTCATGCACATAAAGTTGTTACCATGGGGGTAGTGGTTGAAAGCTACCTTGTTTTCCCCTGGGCCAGTGAGGGACCACTATGCATTCTCGGGATGCCTAGATGTAAGACATTTTGGTTAAGACTCGTTCTGCACACATTGAGAGGACTGTCACAAGAGTGGGGGACTCTTTGAAGAGAATAACCTCTAGGCATTGTGGGAGTGTGCGAGAACGGAGTGCCTCTGCTTGGTGAAGCACACTGAAGAGCACAAAAAGGAGATATGCCTAAAGAAGGGTATCGTCCTTGTGTTGGGTGGCTTGAATCAGTACCTGGAGTACTGTCAGCACTTGTTGTGCCAGGATGGAGAACATCCAGAGAAAGAAATAATGGAAAAGTGCCTTGAATAGCACAATAAAGAGATACACCTAAGGAAGGGTATCGTCCTTGCGTTGGGTAGCTTGGATTGGTACTCACAGTACTGTTAGCACTTGGAGTGTTGGGATAGAGGACATCCAAAGAAAAGAATAATTCCAGGAACATGTATGTGCATTATAGGTAAATTGGTACCTATGAGGTAATATGTCTATTATTGGCAAATAGAATTGACATGTATATTGGAACCACTATGGATTATGAAAATTGTATAGTGTTGGATTCTGAGTTTTACATTGTCTCAATGTCGATGCTTGTAATCATGATTTATTGATGTATCAATGGCATTATTAAAATAATTGGGTATTATGGTGTTGCACAGGGATCTTTTGCTTATGTTTAAGCTGAGTTTTAAGTTATGACGAAATTAATGAATAAATTTTGGGAAGACCCAAACTTGGTTGCAGGAAAAAAAATGCAGGTCGTGATTGACAGCAACCTGAAACAAGGAAGATCGACGGCGAGCAGGATGGAAAAAAAAAAGAGGGCGAAGCATGAAAGATGAACTGGAAATAAGAACACCAAGGACGGTGTTATTTTTAAGGGGGAGAGGATGTAACATCCCTCTCGTAGCCCCCTATATATTTTTGTAATTTATGAATGTTTATTGTAATTTAATTCTGGTGAGGAGCTCAAGGCCAAGGCCCCACCAAAAAAAAGGAAAAGGTATATATATATATATATATATATATATATATAAGAAATTGATCCTTGAAAACTGACAAAGTACAAGCAAAATCCTAGACGACTTAATCTCCTAGTAAGTAGTGACGAGGATGATATATTCGGTTAACGAATGAATGGATCCGACTCTTTTAAACAAGATGCCTTACCAAAAACCTAAACATGGCATCTAGTACCAAGGAAGGCATGTTGAATACATTACAAGCCTGAATTTTAAACCTTACCCAAGGCTGCTTGAAATGGGTACCATGTAAAACATTTCAAAATGATATGACCATATATATATATATATATGGATTATACTATAACAACCTAAAGAGTAAAAATATGACATTATTACTTAAGAGGTGGGTATGGGGATTATTCCCTATACACTAAATTAGCTAAAGGGATACGTTTCTGGGAGAAAAACGTGGCTGATATTCCCACATTAGGAGGAAAGACATGGGAATCATTCCCGTAACTAGAAAAGAGTGCCATGTGTCAGAAAATGAGGGAAAACCAATTTATTTTCTTCCAACGGCCATCAATTAAGGCAGAGGAATATTTTCCTTGATAAGGGGAGTGCTTGCGGAATTTTGGGAATACCTGTGTATGTTGTAAGCTATAATCTTTGCATCTCCAGGAAGTAGGGATTTTATCCGCCCTTTAAGAAGGGGGCTTTGTGTTTGATATGGGGCACCGGACATGGGGCATCGAGTGTTGTGATGTAGGGAGAGTGCTCTGCGTGGTCTATTGGGGAGGAAAGAGCTGTGCGTTGAGATAAGCAATGATCTCTCATAAGGTACAAACACCAGCGTTTGAATGAGGAATCCATACAACACGTATGCTGGATACCATGGTGATATACATTAGTGCATTGGCCATCTTAGCTCATTGATCAGATTTATACATCTCAGCTCAAAATGGTATGTGATTTGGCACATTGCTTCATCCTTAAGGCATGCGATGTCAATTCCTGTGAATAAAACCAAAACATATGCATTTAGATGGTGACTCGTTAGGATCTGCGGGCTTATACATGGTTGCATAAGTTAGATCTACATCCTCTATGATCCGAGTGTGATTTTGACCTTAATCCTCCATGATCGTGCTCTGCTAAGAATCTGAAACTTGATGTTTTCCCTTAGATAGCATTTTCTTTTCCTTCTTTAGTGATCGAGGATTATGCTAGGCTGTGTATTTGATGGAATAAGGTTAGAATAACTCCATGTCTGCACTTAGATTCTCGTTCAGATAGATCGCAGAAGAATCCATTTTTTCTCTGAGATCCATGCTCACCCGGACACTGAACACCAGAGTTACCCTCCCACGCAAACAACAACCTCTTCGTCTCGGTAATAGAATCATGGAAAACATAGGAGTCCATGCAGAAATTCTCCATGATTATCGTTGCTTCCTGCGTGGTTAAAATGCCTTATTATTTTGATTCCCCTTGATCGGTGGTTTCGACCGGTTTGTTTATTAGTTACCCACATGATTGTACGAGGTTGCAGTTTGATGTTTGATTTTGTACAACTTTATGTCTTTCGTTGTCAAACGAGGAGCAGTTTCAAAATGAGAAGAATATTCATAGGGTTATCATTTTGAGGGTTATCATGTAAGGGGCTGCGAGTAGGGTATCTGCAATTTTAATTGGATGTGCCTCGATAAACCTTGCAAGTGCCTTGGTTTTGTAGACTCGCGGTTTATTTTAGGTTTAACCTTGTCGCATAGTGGACAGAAATGGTTTTCAAGGGAATTTTTCCTTATCTATCTTCTTTCTAGATGATAGCGTGGGCGTACCTTACTGTGGCGAGTCTGTCCCATGCCGGCGTGTGTTTTTCGGTTCTGTAGGGTACTAGTGCGTCAAAAGTATTGATATTTTTACACCTGTCCATGAGGAAAGTGGCGATTGGGGAATTATTATCCTATCAGTTTAGTGACTTTATTCCTTAGAGGGAATTATTTTATTGTCTCTTCATCTTAAATATGTGAGGTATGTAGCAATTTACATTTTGATAAAAGTCTGAAATGGATGGGTGAGTATATTGTAAATCTAGTTTATTTTTGACACATTCCTTTTAGATGATAATAGTCACACCTATGATAGATGAGTATCTATATGTCAATCTAGATTGAACTTGCTGTTTTGGATGACAAGAGTCATACATACGTGTGTTATAATGGATTTCACCACACTAGGTGAATCACACATTGTATGGCCTTCCCCTGTCCCGCTGCAGACTCATTAGCCCCTATGGACCACTTTTTGTCTTTTGATGTGTCCTTGATCATCCCTAAAAAACATAAGAAAAGTGATATACGCGGCCTTTTCCCCGATAACCGCGTACATACATGGATATTCCCCTTATAGTCGCGTACGTCGGGATGTGTACATAATCCAAATCTGTTTGGAGCGTTCCTTGACTTGGATCCGACTCATATGACTCCTGGCCTTCCATATGCCTTGAGATCGCAAGGATTAGACCTTTCAGTATCCCTTTGAAAAGCTATATAAGGAACCCATTGAGACATTGAAAGCATAAGAGAGAATTGAGAGTAACGAAACTATAGTCCATTGTTCCCAAAAATTATGCTTGAGTCTGCATCCCTTTGTCCCTTGGAGCACTGTTGTGTTCTTCCCAAGATTTCCTTTTGCTAGTGAGCTTGTTATCTGAGTGATGGAGGATTGAGGTGGTGGAGGCCCAAGTGGGGGATTCAGTTTCTCCGGTTCGTAGACGTGCCATCAGAGGTTGTCACTTGTAATCTCTGATTCATATTAATAGAAATATCTTTTCTTCTCCAGTAATGTGTATTTGATTGAATATTGTATCCATTGGAATATGTCAAATGCTTTTACATTATTGATTGTATATGCTAGAATAGATCTAACACCATGAAATATAGTATGCTTGTATTGTTTACTTATTGTTGAGGAAGTATTACATCAATTCAAGATGAAGATTGGAAAGCTCAACGGGGATCTACTTCAACCATCCGGAATAAGGTACGAGGTTCGATCCTTTAGTGTTAGACATTTTATTTCTATTGCATATTGGGAAATATTGATTTCTGGAGTCTAGCTATCTGTTGTGGTACCCCAAGCCATAGGAATTTCTCTCCATAACAGAATTAGCGACTCCGCTGGGGATTTCCTAGTAATTGTCCTTTGGGGGTTGATTTCTTGGCATTCAAGGTATTTGAATTGCTCTCTCTCTTGTTTCTGTGTCAGGTATGGGGGCATGTATGCCTGGTAGAGCCAGATTGGTGTGAATTTAGTCTCAGCCTATCTGTTTGCCTTGGATTTGTGCATCTTTTTCTTCCTGTACGTGGGTTCACTGTTTACAGTCACGTATACACGCGGTTTCCCCTGGGATTTCCGCGTATACATGCGGGTTTACTACGCATAGTCACGTATACCTTGGTTTTTACCTTTTTGTGGAAGATAGTGCATTGCTGGGTGAATTCTGTTAGCTGCTGAGTCTCCTTTGGCACTGCCTGAGTCTGTTAATACCTCTGTTTCTGACCAGAAACGGTTTTTTTAGCCAAAATTTTTTCTTTTAGGAAAGTTCTTGTCATGGCATCTTTGATTTTTTGTTTGAGATTAGTGCATTAGAGTCATTTTACCTTAGTGCTTTGCTGGAGTGCTGTTTATGTGTGCTTGCAGAGTCTGGGGTGGGTAGAATCATTCTTTTTCTTTTTGTATCTCTTTATTTTCAAAAAATCCAAAAACATTTGCTTATCATCATGC
>LPNX010714165.1:75929-103747 GCA_001517045.1 Pseudotsuga menziesii
GGTAACTATGTAGCATCGGCGATATAGCCAGGATTGTATTCGTATCTAGGGGCTGTTTCGAGAGTTTCAGGCTTTGCTACCCTTCCCATACGGTCAATCCCACCTGCGACTGTCCGCCTGAGCTTTGATTATATTGAGGTGACCTTAGTGACCTTACCTAGGATATCGAGGGGGTACTTGTAGCGGTTATTCTGCATGTGTCCCGGCTAGGTTGGGGTCGGACAGCACAGTCGCTTTACGCATTGAAGCTAAGGGCCACAATAATTGGTTACGTACCTCCGCTTGTGGTGACAAGGGCCTCTCAAGCCTCTCCTAGGTGAGACATACCGGCCACATTCGGGAGCTCACTTATCCAGCCCTTGTTTGATTGCATTTGGCTTTATATTTTATTAGTGATTTCTCTGTGCACGCTAGTTGGCCTAGGGTTGACATAAATCGAGAGTCTTTGCTATTTTTTGAGTCATTGTGGAGTCCAGTACGGTTCCACGCCGTTCTCGTCGTTTAGCAGGACTTCGGCCTTCTACTTCTCCTCCTCCTTTGGGAGAGGGACCTAGACAGTCTAGGCGGACCATGTCACAAATTGATTCACACACCATGGGAGATCATTCAGAGGATACATCTAAGCCACCTCCTCCCATTTGCGTTGATGATGGGGAATTCACGCCTACTTATGGCCCTTCACCTGACCTAACTGAGTTAGGACCTGTGATTTTGGAGATAGGAACCATGCATGATAGACCTATTCATTCTAGGGTTGACCCCTCGTTGACACATTACCGGTATGGAATTCCGAAAGACCCCGAGACTCACTTTGAACCTGCCAGTACTAGCTATGGTAGTTATGCTACGACTGGTTTTCCTATGCACGATTTGACATTTCATGTCGAATCTGATTTTGAGCCTAGCACTATGCGTGGGGGCAATCCCATGCCTTACTTTGTGGAGAGGTTTGGGAGTACTAGTCACATTGCACCTTCCATCCCAGTGGTGGAAGTGCCATCTTATATACCTCCTAGGTCTAGAGTTAGTGATCCGATAGGGATACCAGCTCCCAGACGAGTGACGATAGGAACTAGTACATATCTTCTTACAGAGATTCCTTTGTCCTCGCTTCCGAGTTCTTCAAATGTAAACCCTCTACCTTACTCACGTGGTCCTTTGAGTCAGCATGTAGCTACGTGTCAGATCCATACTGCGATTACTAGACCAATTGTGTCTCAAGCCTACATACCACCCGTGGTTTCGGGAGGTTATGTTCATGTTTCTAAAGGTCATATTGCTACTTCCACGACATATATCCCTACTTCTGGTATGTATATTCCTACTTCCGGAATGTATATCCCTACCTATGGAGTGTCTAATGGGGCATCGCAAGCGATGACCTATGGACCTTGTTATGGGATGCAGTATGGACAGGTCTCTTCACCTTACGGAGGCAGGTATTCACAACCTGCTTACTCTCCTAATTACGGCTTTGTAGCTCCTACTAGTCAAGGCCCACCTCATTATGGTACTTCCATGCCACCCTATACGAGTCATACAGGAGGAGGTCACTATGGCCAAGGTCATGGTGGTAATCAATCCTATATGAACCAGGGAGTGGTCCATAGGCCTCATCATCCTAGGCTCCCTTTCCTCGTGACACTCAATATACCTGACTTATCGAGACTTATGAACGATCTTGTGGCTCATGACCCAGCTTGGCCAGCTGTCGCTACCAAGCTTCCTTCGGACATACCTAAGTTCGAAGGAAAAATAGGAGAGGATCCGAGTGAACACGTTACGACATTCCACCTATGGTGCTCTTCCAATTCATTGCATCAGGACTCAGTCTGTTTGAGACTATTTCAACGCACCCTTACAGGGCCTGCAGTGAAATGGTATATAGAGTTACCTAGGGGTGCCTTTACTTTGTTCGACGACCTTGCGATGACTTTCCTTAATCACTTCCATCTACCAGTGCGCTATGATGTTGGTACTGAACTCTTGTCGACATTTCAGCAAGATAAAGCCACCCATATTTCTGATCATATTTAGGAGTGGTGTAGACGGAAGAGATTAATTAAAGCCTTTATACCGCTGGATTTCCTCCTTGAGTGGTTCCTCAAATATTTATTTCCATATATAGTGAAGGATGTTTCCACATCCGGAGTGCAGAATGAGGAACAAGCCATATTTAGGGCGCAGGAACTAGACTTGATATTTGCTCAGTCTGGTTTGTTATATGAGATTATACCTAATGCTCCTTGTTCTAGTTTTGATCCCAAGGTCAAACCTGGACCACATGCCGACGACATTGTGGGTTGCGCAAGTAAGAAACCTACATGTTCAGTTGTGAAACAAGTTGCTCAGTTGTCAATCAACCAATCTGCCTCAGGACAAGCTACGGCTTCGTCTCAGCCTACCGAAACAGCGAATGTACTTGCTGTGCAGTCGTCCAACCAGAAGGGTAACTAGCAACCCGGATGGAATAGAAAAAAGGGTAAAAACAATAATAATAAAAAAGGTGGGAACAAAAACAAGAATGCCAATAATAATGACAAGAATGGTAAAAATGCTGGGGGGGACAAGCAGAATAAACGTAAGGTTAAGTTTCCTTGCAAGCTATGTAAGGACGATAACCTCACTTACTTGTGCCCTAGAATTGATGAAGCTTCGAAGTTCATAGCACAGGGCCCAGCTGTCTTAATGAACCCTTTACCGCATAACCAGAATATGAACTTGAAGTCCCATGATCAATCTAGTGATGAAGATCCAGCTGAAACTAGTGGTCGTGGGTGCATTAATATGGTCCATGCCGTGAAAGTTGTGACATGTGCAAAAGATTATAATTCGTCACAACCCAACCCAGGCAAAGAACCTGATCCACTAGGAACCCCTTTGCGCATTGAGAAACCTGCGAATAAACCTGAGCCTGCACCTCGCATTCCTAAGGGGGTACTTAAGCATTCAGGGCATAACCCAAATTCCCGAGCCGCCCAGAATTATTTAGTTGTCGAGGACTTGGGCCATACTCCTTGTGCGATGTCTGCATTGGAAGTGCTTCAGAGTTGTCCGTCGCAAAGGAAGGCTTTGATTTCCGCTCTTGGTGTGAATGGTGATGATTCTTCCTCAGTGATCAAATTTGAAACCGCAGGAAATTAGCCTCGCTTTCCCTACTATGTGTCCCTTTTGGTGCATGTAGAATGTCTTAATATGATCGTCAAGTGGACTATGATTGATGAGGGTGCTGCTGCTTCTGTGATGTCTTTGTCTTGTTGGAAGGGTCTCGGTTCTCCTGAGTTGTCAAAATCTATGACCATGTTAATTGCTTTTGATGGGAGATCGTTTAGGCTGCACAGTATCCTTCCTTCCCTTAAAGTCCGTTTGGGAGGGAATACCGTTGCGATAGAGGTTGAGGTGGTTGATGCACCCCTTGACTACAATCTCTTACTGGGAAGGAATTAGATGTATAGTATGCAAGCCGTTGCGTCTTTCGTGTTTCGCGTTGTATGCTTTCCTCATAATGGGAAGATTGTAACGATTGATCAAATGGCATTCAAGAATCCGCCTGTTACTGCATCTTCGGAAGCTTCGGTTATGAAAGTTGAACATTACCAGCTGACAAATGGGAGTGTGGGTGTAGGCATGTATCCATCCCTCATGGGAACCTTTAGTTGTCCTACACCCGTCCTCATGATAGGATCTAGTTTCTATGGTGCTTCGACGTCTACTAGATCGGTGCCTTTTCACACAAGTCATATGGGAGATCCTTGGATTCTTCTTTCATCAAGTCCTTCAAGTGAGGCCATTGAGATGAGCGTGCCGTTTCCTGCAGTCATGATATCTTACCAAGCTAATCTCCAGTCTGCTGCATAGCCTTGTTCTTCCTCTTCATGGACGGAGGAGGAAGACCCCTATGTGCTACCGGCATGGGAAGTACAGTATTCTCATGCCTATGACTTCCTTGATATGGTTTTCCCTTCAGATGAAGTGATTATCGAGGCTATATTGGGAGTTGAGCCACCATGGGAGGAACTTCATCATAGATCATACTTCCTTCCTGACCTTGACCTTTTGGAGCATGAGGATTATAGGGATATTCTTAGTCAAAAATTTGGTAGACCCATGGTTCCATTAAGATTTCCTGGTCAGATGGCTGATGGAAACATGGCGAACATATCGTCAACTATTCCTATCAACATTTCTCGCAATCCTGGTACAATTGAGAATGTCTACATTGGGGCAGATTGTTCCCAAGATGAGATTCGGGAGTATACCGAGCTGTTCAAGGAATTTCATGATATTTTTGCTTGGTCTTATGATGAGATGCTAGGGATTAACCCTCAGATTGTCGAACATGAGATTAAGACTTACCCCAATGCTAAGCCTGTTCGACAACGTTTACGTGCGGTAAATCCTAGGAAAGCACCAGCCATAAAGGTAGAGATAGAGAATCTATTGAAAGTTGGTTTCATCTATCCTGTTCCCTTGACGGAGTGGGTTTCAAACCCCATTGTGGTGGATAAGAAGTAGGGAGAAATCCATATATGCATTGATTTCCGTGATTTAAATCGTGCCTATCCTAAGGATAACTTCCCCACACCGTTTATAGATCAGATTTTGGATGAGTGTGCGGGTAGCGAGGTGTTCTCCTTTATGGATGGCTTTTCTGGGTATAATCAGATTCAAATTAAACCCGAGGACCAACATAAGACCGCATTTATTTGTCCTTGGGGAACATTTGTGTATTGAAAAATTCCTTTCGGCCTTAAAAATGTCGGAGCTACGTTTCAGCGGGCGATGGCCTTGATATTCCACGATCTCAAGTCCATTATTGAAGTATTTTTGGATGACCTCGCTACTCATTCTCACATGAGGATGCGTCATTCTTATCACTTGAGATTGGTGCTCGAAAGATGCCGGCACTATGCTGTTAGATTAAACCCTCATAAGTGCATCTTTTGCATGAAATCGGGTCATTTTTTAGGATTTATCGTTTCGAAAGAGGGTATAAGATTTGACCCTTTGAAGGTTGAGGCAATACTTCAGTTGTCTCCCATGCGAAATATTTGTCATCTTCAGTGTTTGCAAGGCATGGAAAACTTCCTACAAAGATTTGTTGTCAATGTTGCCAATTTGACTAGAGGTTTCATGCGTCTCCTGAAGAAGGATACTCCCTTTGAATGGGATGAGTGAGCCTAGTAGTCCTTCAATGCACTTAAGCAAGCCCTAGCATCGGCCCCGGTGATTAGTCCTCTGGATTATAGTCGTGATTTCCTATTATATGTGGCCACGTCTTTAGAGACGATTGGTATGGTTTTGGTTCAGGAGGATGAGGAGCTCCAGGAGCATGTCATATATTATTTGAGCCGAAACCTTATTGACGTAGAGATTCGGTATTCTCATGTCGAGAAGCTTTCCTTAGCTACCGTACATGCGGTGCAGCGTTTGAGACAATATATTCTCCTTCGCCAGACCTTGGTTGTTGCCCATGTCAATCCGTTTCAATTTGTCCTCACACGTAGGATGATTGGGGGAAAATATAATAAATGGATTGTCATGCTGCAGGAGTTTGATCTCGAATTTGTTTCGGCAAAATCGAAGAAATATTTAATCTTTGCAGAGCTCATATCGGATTTTTTGAGCGAGGCTGAGGAGTTGGTATGTGAATATACGTTCGTTGATGAACACATTTTCTTAATCTCAATGGCTGACCCATGGTACGGGGATATCATAGTATATCTGCAAACGCAGAGGACCCCTACTCACCTCTCGCGAGATGAACGATGACAATTACGTCATGTCTCCAAGAACTACCACATAGTGGACAATACTTTGTACTGTCGTGGAGTAGATTCCCTTTTACGACGTTGTTTAACTCATGATGAGGCTGAGGTAGTGCTTAATGATTGCCACGGAGGGGCGTGTGGTGGTCATTTATCTAGGATTTCTACAGCTCAAAATATTTTTAGAGCAGGTTATTTCTGGCTGTCAATCTTCAAGGATTCTATTGAAGCGGTCAAGAGGTGCCACCCTTGCTAGGTGTTTGCACATAATATGCAATTGAAACCTGCCCCGTTACACCCTATTATCACCACCGGTCTCTTCACCAAATGGGGGCTCGATTTTATGGATTGCAACTCAGCTTCGGCTGGGGGGCACCATCATATCATATTGGCTGTTGATTACTTCACGAAATGGGCTGAGGCAATGCCTACAGTAAAATCCAATGGTGAGACAGCCGCTCACTTCGTATTCAACCAAATCATTTCTCAGTTCGGGATTCCAAGAGAGCTTGTCACTGACCATGGCTCGCACTTTCAGAACCGTATGATGGAAGAATTGGCATCCAAGTTAGGGTATAAGCAAGAGCACTCCTCTTCTTACTATCCTCAAGGGAATGGATAGGTTGAAGCAGTGAATAAATCACTTAATTCCATTCTCCAACGAACCATCGCGCAAAGAAAGACGAATTGGCATATTATGTTATACCCTGCTTTGTGGGCATATCGAACCGTGGTAAAGACTGCCACTAGTTTTTCTCCATATCAGCTTGTGTATGGAGTGGAGTCGATATTGCCGGTTGAATGTGATATTCCTTCCTTGAAGTTAGCCGTGGAACTCTTACCAGACACTTCGCCTTTGGAGGAGCATTTGGTTCACCTTGAGCAACTCGATGAGAAGTGTAGAGATGCCTTGGTGACTCTAGAGGTTAATAAGCGTCGCGTAAAGGCCCAATACGATAAGTGTGTCCGTCTGAGAGTGTTTAGTGAGGGAGACTTGATCCTTTTGTGGGATCAATCGAAAGAACCCTTGGGGGAAGGGAAGTTCAATCCTATGTGGCATGGGCCTTACGTGGTCAAGTGTGTGTTAGAGAAGGGTGCCTACAAGTTAGTGGATTACAAAGGGACGGCCTTGGCGGAGCCTAGAAATGGGCTCTATCTCAAAAAGTACTATGCATGATCATTAGCCAAGGCTGCTTGTTGTATATTATTGTACAACTTTTTTGCATAGTTAGGTCTTGTTTATCGTGATCGAGTTTGTGATTAGTTTCCATTTCTTGTGGCAAATGTCAATGGAATCTTCCACCTACATAGGATTCGTGGATGGTGCAAGCCGTCACACTCAACACTTAGCCTCAGCTGCTTGGGTCATTTATACTCTTATGGGTCGAGTACTGTCTTTCAAAGGTGTATGTCTACGGCCATCTTCCAACAATGTTGCTGAATATAGTGCCGTTATCGAGCTTCTACGGGATGTCATTTCGCATGGTGTTCTCTCTCTTGAGGTACGTCTTGATTCAGAGTTAGTAGTGTCACAGCTCAATGGTTTGTACCATGTTAGAGATCTGACGTTATTGAGGAGATTCTTACGTGTGAGATTGTTAGAACGACAATTTGAGAGTATAACATATATACACATTCCAAAAAATTATAATTAGGTTGATGACTCATATGCTAACTACATGTTAGATTGGAATTTGTTTCATTCATCATAAATTAATCATAAACACAATTTTTACACATGTAAATAAATAAACCGATCACTATAAAACTTTTATATATATCGAAAATGTGGTAATACATAATGTCATAATACAAAATTGGGGCTTTGAAAGCCACCATCATATACACGGTAGTACAAAATAGATACACTCCCAGGTGTCTAGTCCTGTGGAGGTGGAGGAGGGTTGTGATCATGATATGTAACCACGGCTCTAGCTAGCCGCCGGAATAAACACACCCATGCGCGTGGTACACCCACCACCTGTCTCTGCATAGCCTCAGGCAAGTCCTCGACTTGCGCCATGGGAACCCAATGAGTTAGTCGCATGAAGTTGGTATGAATTCTTTGGAGCGTTCGCTCCGCATCCACACCGGTGATATCGTCTCCTCTTCCCCTCCGTCTATGACGTGGGAAGCCCTCTGGTCGTCGTGGTCCCACATCTGCACATGAATGGTAGATGTCGTTGTGTATTGTCACCCAAAAGCATGTCTTTTTGATTCCATTAATCAAGAAAACACAAAAAAATTAAATAATTCAAAATTTTTAAAAAGAGTGAGGGTTGAGATTCATTACCTATGTCTCCATATGCTGATCCTGGTGGTAATGGCATGTCCGGATCTCCCTGGAAATCTATCCCTGCATAGGGGTAGTCATCTATGGCAACAATCTGTCGTCGCCACCATGGAAAAAAGTCTGTTGGATAAGGGTTGGCCACCCTACCACCCCCCAGTCTGCGCATCGCGTCTGACCAATGTTGTTGGGCCAGATCTCGAACCCCGTGGAGAGGAACATCCACTCTAGGGCTCAATCCTGGAACACGCTCAAAGAAAAACATGATCAAAATGCTGCTGAACCTGAAGTTCCGTATCCTACCTGCCTTGCACTCACTGAGCTGATGTTTCATGTTGCTCAGTAGTGAAGTACTCTAGTCATAGATGGTCAGTGTCATACACTCCACCGCATAGAACATCAGTGGCCGAGAGGCCTGATGGAGTGATGCTAAGCCTGCTATCCTGCCCAGCATCAGTAGTATGGCCTTTAGGCCCAGCACCTGTATAGCGTTGGTGGGAACTTGGCTCCCCACCTTCTCAGTATTTGGGTAGCAGTACATAGCTATGTACTCATCGATAGTAAGCCCATGACCTGGCCCTCCTCGGGCACGAAGGTTCACCATCTCCCCTCGTCTAGATAGACCTATGATAAAGTAGATATCCTCCACCTGAATGGTGAGGGACATACCATCTATCCAGAAGGACTTTGAGTGTGGATCCCAATAGTCTACCAGCATCTATAGCAGTCCTGGTTTGGCCCTCAAGCCACCTAGGCACCAAAACTTGTAGAGTCCTCATCTTCTTAGAGATTCTTGAGCCATTCTGTCGGCACTTAATGCTTCCTCTATGTCACCATGCTCGCGTTCTCACCACTCTAGCACCATCCTGCATGAGAAATTAACCAAATGTCCATTAGATTCTTGTAAATCCTTTTGCATAGCATCATACGCGGCTGTTTTACAAACAGCCGCGTATGTACGCGGTTTCTAGCCCATTTTCCGCGTATAGCCAACCCTATACACAGAAAAAGCTTTGATACCCACGTGGGCCGCAGCGCTCATGTAGATTTGGCCTTAAAAAACTCATTTGACCATGAAAAATTGTAAAAATTATATTGAAATGCAAGCAGAGAACATGAGTAAATACCTGGAAGAAACGGTTGTGAATTCCGCCGGCTGGATCTCCTGGAATTTGCAGTTGAAAATCAGAGCTCCAATGGGTAAAAGTTTCAAATGATTTCCATTTTTTACTATTTATAGAAAAAAATTTCAAATATTTGAAAATTTTTACCCCCTTTTCTATAGTTTTGACCGTTTCTAACCATTCTAGACCGTTTCTGACCTAATCTGTGATGTAGAAGACCATTTTCAGCGTCGTTTCAGCCTTTGGATTGACCCGTTCATACTGATCTTAGGTATAACGTCTACACTGGCATATAGGTTAGGTTCGCCACCGTTTGCATTTTGCATGACCTTATGACCATGTCACTATATCCTTAGGTACGAACCCACTCTATTATGTCACGGAACCTTCTTGCTGCTATCGAAGTGGCATGATATGAGTGTTAGAGCCTCACCTTACATGGGTACCCTAGTTAGCGCCTTATTTGCATTTGGTGCACATGCCGATGTTTCCCCATTTAGGGTGTGGGATTCCGTTGTATAGTATTGCCATGACATTTAGCAAGAGCCTCATACTCCTCTTGATCTTATGCTGTCCATGATTCTCCGGACTCCCTTGTATCAAGTTGTGGATGCATTATCATGAGCTTTGCTTATCTTATTGAGCTTTATGCTGGCTCCCCTGACATTGCGTTTCAGCCATATAGCCTGAGCTTGTTTCATGTCTAGCCATGCGGAGCCTTTCTTTATATCCTTCGCAGCTTGATTCCCTTTTTACCGGAAGGGGATTTTCCCCTGAGGGTCGATATCCTACACATGTATCACACGTTGTATGGCCTTCCCCTATCCCGCTGCAGACTCATTAGCCCCTATGGACCACTTTTTGTCTCTTGATGTCTCATTGATCATCCCTAAAAAACATAAGAAAAGTGATATACATGGCTTTTTCCCCGATAACCGCGTACATACATGGATATTCCCCTTATAGTCACGTATTTCGGGATGTGTACATAATCCAAATCCTTTTGGAGCATTCCTTGACTTGGATCCGACTCATATGACTCCTGGCCTTCCATATGCCTTGAGATCGCACGGATTCGACCTTTCAGTATCCCTTTGAAAAGCTATATAAGGAACCCATTGAGACATTGAAAGCATAAGAGAGAATTGAGAGTAACGAAACTATAGTCCATTTTTGCCAGAAATTATGCTTGAGTCTACATCCGTTTGTCCCTTGGAGCACTGTTGTGTTCTTCCCAAGCTTGCCTTTTGCTAGTGAGCTTGCTATCTGAGTGATGGAGGATTGAGGTGGTGGAGGCCCAAGTGGGGGATTCAGTTTCTCCGGTTCGCAAACGTGCCGTCATAGGTTGTCACTTGTAATCTCTGATTCATATTAATAGAAATATCTTTTCCTATCCAGTAATGTGTATTTGATTGAATATTGTATCCATTGGAATATGTCAAATGCTTTTACATTATTGATTGTATATGCTAGAATAGATCTAACACCATGAAATATAGTATGCTTGTATTGTTTACTTATTGTTGAGGAAGTATTACATCAATTCAAGCCGAAGATTGGAAATCTCAATGGGGATCTACTTCAACCATCCGGAATAAGGTACGAGGTTCGATCCTTTAGTGTTAGACATTTTATTTCTATTGCATATTGGGAAATATTGATTTCTGGAGTCTAGCTGTCTGTTGTGGTACCCCAAGCCATAGGAATTTCTCTCCGTAACGGCGTGTGAGGATTTTATTTTACTGATCTAAGTGCCATGGATCTGAAAGTATCCAATTATCTCTCACCCTGGTTTAGTTACCGGGTTTTTTTTAATGCCCTTTGTTTTGAGTATGGGTATAGCGGATCCCTGTCTGGGATAGGAACTTGAATAATGAATAGGTTTATATAGATATGTTTGATCCGTAATCATTATAGAACTTACAGAAAATTAAAGATGCTGGCCGACGAGGTTCTATATTTAATTTAATGTAAAGCCTCCACAGAAAGTAAAGATGCTGATGAATGGCATTTGTGATGTTTATATGTATTTTCCTATATATGGTAAAGAAGCTGAGATATGATGCTTGTATGGAATATTTATAGGATTGAATTCCTTGAAATTACTCCTTAAGAGGGTTCTTATGAAGTTCAAAAGAAAAGATGGCAACAGAGTGTTGCGGATTGTAACTTTGATTTTAATAAATGTCACCTGATGTGACAAGTTTTGTGGACGTACCCCAAGGATTGGGTGAACCACGTACATTAGTGTCGTTTTTGTGTCGTGATGTATTATGCGCTTTTATGTGTTTGAAGTATTTTCATTTTATGCTCTTTGATGATTTTTATGCATGTACTTTCAGCTTGATAATAATGGCGAAAATGGAGATGATAATGGTGAAATGGTGAGATACGACTTGTGAAAGATCATTTATTGGCTGGTCACCTTAAGTTAGATAAATAAGAAATTTGTTGGCTAAGGCTCTTGCATGATGTATTAAGAAAATATAACACTGTGGATAATAGACGGGACTGCAATAATCAAGTTAGCTTACGGTACCCCTGTTATATGAAATAAGGGTGTTATGTTACTGATTTGGGGATAAGGGAATCATATTCATATGAAATTGTTTTGTAATCTTGTCAAACTAATGTTTTGATATGTTCAAAAGAAAAACAGTTGTAAAAAAAAGAAGAAAGAATCGCCTCTTCACTTAGCAGTTGATTTAATATGCATTGACTTATGTGCTGATCATCTATTTCTTTCAATTTGTAAATGATGTTGAAATGATTTTTTTTAAAGATAAGAATGATGTTTTGGGTTGCGGCTTTAAAATAATATCAATTGTTGTTTTCAAAGATAGCCCATTGATATGAATGGGTGTACGGCTGAAGTTACACATAATTATTCGGGGAGGAAAGGCTTGACACTAATATGATGGACTTGTTCCTTTTTTCTATGTAACAGTGAAACAAAGACTCTTCTACCCATCTTGCACACATAATGGCATCGAGGTATAAGAGGTACATTACAGATTTCATGCCTGCATATATATCTTGTTAGTTAAATCATTTGGTGGTGGTAGCTCAGATACATCTCATTGAAAACAAGGTGAATAGGGGTGAACCAAAGAGATGGAAGATGTTAGTAGCTGACCATGATTGTATTATAGAGACGTCCATTCCTATAACCCATTGGACGGATGAATGAAAGTTATATGCCACTTTTGATGTTGGCATGGTTGACATGCTTTTGAAATGTAGAAAATCAAAATTTCTTCTTAAATATATCATTTGTATTTAAATGTAATTTTTGTAAACTTATATATGCGAGTATGTGCATTCACCTATACCTAGTAATACCAACAATGTCCTAATACCATGTTATGGAAGCTCAATTTTGTCTATGTAACTTTTTTTGGTGTATTTGTGCAAATACATGTATATCACACTCTATTTGTGCAAAGTTAAAAATTACATGTTACATTGTAGACAAGATGTAAATTGTAAACTTGTAATTTTTTCAATGTATTTTAGACTAGACTATGCTAGACTAGAGATTGTAGACTAGCTTGCTTCTCCTAACATTATCATTATACATTTCATATTTTGTTAGTGATATGCAATACAAAGAACAACACATACATTCATTGCTTCCTCATTAAATCCACCAATTGCAATTGATATTAATTGTTTTTCCCATTTTTACCCTATCTTGGTCTCTGCCCCTTTTTACTCTTTGTAATATTCATTTGTTGTAAATTGTAAACTTTAAAATTGTAACTTGTAAACTTTGCAAAATTGTGAAATTTAAACTTGTAAGTTCCTTGTAAATTATTGTAGATGGGTAAAATTTGTAAACTTGTCAATTAAATTAGATTGAATTGTAGATTTTAATTGTAATTGCAATTGTAATTGAAAATTGCAAAACGTGATTATGGTTTAGTTCTATTGTGATTTTTGTATACTTGTAAATTCTTTTCCAAATGAAATTAATTTTTATTTTCCTGTAAATGAAATCTAATTTTGAATTGTAATTGTAAATTGTAGTTGTAATTTAAAATTACAAATTGTGAGTGTAAATTGCAACCAGTAGATTACATTGTATAGTTGTTAATTTTGTAACATTTTAATTGTAAGTTATGCTAAATTGTAAGTTTCATTTGATTGGCAATTTTGTAAACTTGTAAAAAAATTTACAAATAAAATCAAATTTAAAATTGTAGTTGTAATTTTTTTTGGAAATGAAATCAAATTTACATTGTAATTGTAAATTGTAGTTGTAATTTAAAATTGCAAATTGTGATTGTAATTTGCAACTAGTAGATATTACACTGTAAAGTTGTAAATGTTATAACATTTTAATTGTAAGTTATGTTAAAAATTGTAAGTTGCTTACGATTGACAATTTCGTAAACACGTAAACTTGTAGAATTTGTAAACATTGTAAATTTTGTAAACTTGTATTTATTAAATTCAAAAATTGTACAATTTCGTAAGATTGTAAAACATTAATGATTGTTAAATATGTTAAAATTGTAACTGAAAACAAACTTTAAACTATAACTGCAAATAATTAAAAAATTTAACAGTCCATCATGTACAAAAATAAGTCCATATATATATATATATATATATATATATATATGTGTGTGTGTGTGTGTGTGTGTGTGTGTGTGTGACAAAAAATTAAATATATATGAAACACATATCTATGAAATCACCTCGCTCGAGTCGAGTGTCAGGTTTGGGATCCTATCACCTATCTTTCCAAATGAGCCTTCACAAGGACCTGGCTGATGAGTGTCAACCCACTCAGCGTGTGTTTCCATGACATGGAAATAGTTATATTATTGAATTACAATTTGAACATGTAAATTATAATGTGAACATAAATGTGAAAACAATTCAAACATAAATAACTAGTACCTCATCGACTGGCGTGTCGTGAGTAGGAATCGGGCGGGGCTGTGTAGAATCCTATGCAATGCCCTTGCTTATATCCTGTACAATCTAAACAAGATAAATGATGAAAGTTAGAACAAACGAATGTATTAGGTGTAAAACAATTGACTCATTTAGAAATTCAAATTTAGGATGACAGTTAACACATACCTCATCGACGTGTGCAAATGAAACTGTAGCAAGACCTCGAACAGATACATCACTATGAAAAAGGACCTCCATGAAAGTGGGATTTTGCGTGGAGGTCTAACACAAAGCAAAGTATTAGTTAAAAAAATGATTCATTTGAGGATACATTACAATCAATAAAATAAAATGATGACATATAATTTGATAAAACATTCAAAACAATACGTAATTGTATAAATATATATATGTCCCATTAGTTGAGGCCTGCATCTCTCATGCAATTGAAAATATACATCACGATTTGTGATAGCATACTGCACCATTGTGTCCTAATCAATAAGGCGAATAATATCATCCTCCACCCACTGTAACTCAAGCTCTATAGGTTCCCTTAGTGCTCTACTTCTCTCTTGTAGCACAACCATCATGGTACCATGCATTGTCATGAATGTTGCCTCTGGTAGTGCACTATGCTCCTCAATCTCTAGTTGAGATGAATCGACTACATCCTCTGTCCTAAGTAAGGTCCTGTTAGGGTGACCTACCAAAGGGAATACCTCAGTTTGAGCTCCAGGGTCTCTCCTAGCCCCACGACGTGCATCACGACGTCCCCCACTAGTACCATAGAAGCTCAAGGGTGTGCTAGTGTAATATGGGTTCATCCCCAAGACAAACTATTCATATATATGTTTTGTAAAGTGCACTGGGACCTAATCATGGTGGGGAAACATGCCCCATGCTCCAATAAACATCTATCTTAGAATCCCTGAGCATAATCAATTGACCAATGGGGCAGCCAGGAGGGATATCAAATAATATTCCATTCACATCATGGTCAGTTGTTGCATATCTCACTGCAAGCCATTTACCAGGACCCATCACTACGACCCTTCTTCTATGACATGCAGTGGCCTAAAGAGAACTAAATGGTCCGATGGACCTATTGATCTTTAGTAGATTATCCACTACCTCTAACATCATCCACATCGAACATGATGTGGGAGAGTGGTATGAAATGGAGTGGACGTTAGACTACAAAAAATCAAGTTGACTGGTAATTTCTTGCAGCATGATGCGAGGGATTTCATCCTCCCATGGTGCTTCCTCGGGAGGGTCAGGGCCCTGTTGTGCAACTGCGACACCTAAAATTAAATGAAAACATAAATGTCAGTCAAAATACATACATCAACTGTAGGTGAATTTGAAATCAATATAAATTAAAGGTACTGATAACTGAAAGAAAAATATATATCCATTTAACTTTACCCTTCTCATGGGGAACCTCCCCATTGACACCAACAGTAAAATCCTCTCCACTCTCATGCACAAAGCGACTACCAGAGTGGTTGTCACTCAGCTTCCCAGCCGAAGCCTATGTCAGCGTAGGATGCCTGGGCGAACCTGTGAAAATAGAGACATACAAGTTGATGATTAAATATACAAATGTGAAACAATTTACATTTATGTAACTAACCACAAAGAGTACATCATGCACAATTTTATACTTACGAGTCATTTGTTGACCTCCTAGGAGAGGAATGGCCGCAAATTTGCTAGTGCTCTTCCTTCGGTGAACCGAAGAACCCTAATGTGGAGATGCATATGCATATGCATGAAATAAATATTTATATTAATATTTATCATAGTAATAATATTTATATGATAAAAAGTGATATAAATTAATTTATATTTCACATAAAAAATGAGTTTGTGTAAAAATTCCGCTTACTAAGTCTAATATGCCTAAAATTTGTAATTGTTACTATGACATAGATACCTCTTTGTTTTGTTTGCATTTTAAATTATTGTTTGCTTAGATCTTGTTATAGGTCAAATATTAAAAAAATTCTAATGATGAAGTATTTCATGTTTGACAACCAACTCTAAATAGGTTATATTATGCTCAATGTAAAGTAAAAAAAGGAATCTGTTAAGGATTTTCCTTAACAAAAAATAATATATTTAAATATGTAATATAATAAATTATAAAATATTACTCAATTCTTCAATCAATATATAATTTATAATGACGATCGACTGTAATATCCCAAATTTTTGGACCTAACACTTATGGGCATGAGCACGGGGACTTAGTGAACCTCTCACATAGCACGTACGATCGTGGGATATTAAAGAATACCCTTAATTTCCAGAGATATTGACCCAAACTCTTTTTGTTGAAATCCCCTCCCAATACTTAAAAACTCCTCCCCACCCCTTTTTATACCTGAATCCTTATAAACCACCCTACCCACCCCCACATTAAACCCCTCATCCCCCCCAATACCTGCAATATATTGGTTCAATCTTTGATCATTTTAAAACCCACAATATGAACTAACGTGATAGGATATTGGTCAAGTGAAGCCCCTGTGGGCATGAGCCCCATTTATCATGATGTTACCTTGATGTTTTATTTTGATATACTAGGTCGAAGACCACATTGCATATGAGCATGATGATTTGTTCGATATACTGGATGTAAGCCAATTTCATATCATGTGTGTGTGTGTGTGTGTGTGTGTGTGTGTGTGTGTGTCTGTGTGTGTGTGTGTGTGTGTTGTGTTGGGCATGGAGCCTGAAGCACATGATTGATGAGATGTTTTGTGTTGAGTAAGGAGCTCTGGATCACATGGATAAATTGATGTTTTGTGTTGACAAGAAGCTCTGGAGCACATGAGTACTTACATTTGTGTTGAGAAGCAAGCTTTGGAACACATGAAAAGATAATTTGGAAGTGTTGGGCATAAGCCCTAGAACCTTCCATGTTGAGCATAAGCTTTGGAACATAGGATCCTCAGCCATTGTATCCCTAGGTGTATCCTAGAAGTACATCCTAACATTATTGTTGAGTGAAGAGCTCTGTAATTGCACTAAGTTTGTATCTCCATGTTTTTAGTGTTGATTATGGGCTCTGGTAAGTGCTAGGAGTTACTGAAAATAATTAATGATTCCTATGTGAAAACGACTCGAGAAAAATATTGATCTCATCTGACTTATTTATAAGTGATTAAATGAAAATTTTGAATTTTTGTATTCTCATCGAGTACTGCAAAACTACCATGTTATACAAGGGAATCCAACATGCAAGGATGTTTAGAGTTTCCTATCCTAGTAGACCTAACCAAATACCTGATGACCTTAGTGAAGAAAGTGTCGTAAATCTAGGGATCACAATATGTGATACCCTAAGACAAAGGTTACCAAATAATATATTATTATATATTTTATACAGAGTATGTATAAAGAGTACACCTAGTAATAATATTAATAATGTAAGAAAGAAGGAAAAGTTCCATCTATTATTATTATTACTAAGATAAAGATTAAATATTATAATACCTATAAAATTCCAATTGGGAAATAGTTGAAATTTCCTAATATTAGAATGTTGAAAGTACTGAATTAAATAAAAAAGGGTTGAATCAAGAAATGAAGTGATTCTTGATTTAACTACCCCTTTTGGCTAAAAAGTCTGTCTATAAAATCCCAAGCCAAATAGAGGCTTGGAGATCTCATCTATCTTTTTGGAGTCATTATTATGCTTATTTATTCTCAAGAGAGTTCTTAGAGAACATCTTTCTAAAAGGAAAAAGGACAAATGAACCAGACTTGATACTACCAATTAGGGCAGCCTTACCTTAGGAGCTCTAAGCTACTTGCATGTTGGAACCAGTTGAGGGGGATCTGGATTGAAACTAGGAATGGTTCTGGGTTGTGGTTGGGTAAAACATGGTAGTTCCCAAGTGATTCAGTCATCTATACAGAGGTCATATCTACCTATGAATTGTTAATATTGGGTAATTGAGTGTGTAGGTTGTAGCCATTAGAAGAGCTTCAATTTATAGGTATGAGGTTCTTGACTTCCTATTTTGTTTTCTAGAAGAAGAGCTAGCTAGATTTGCAAGGATTTATATTATACTTAATAACCCTATGTACTATGTTCTCTTGTTCAATTATTTTAGGGTATACATGTTTCATTATAAACCATAGGCTGAAATCTACTTCCTGTTTAAAGATTTACCAGGTTTTGTACTTTCAGTTTTACTTCTGTATTGGCTTTTACTACTTAAACCTTGTTTTCCTACAAACTAGGAATTATTTCTAATTAAATACATAGATGTTCACTTATCTATATACTGTACAAACAGATTTCATATTGTCAGTGGATCCATGTTATAAGTAGAAAAGACTAGTCAATAATTAAGTTTCAGATCTAGAATAATCATACAACACAGTTAAGTAAATCTAATAATTAGAACCTAACAAATATTATATATACATATATATATATATATATTCCCAGGTAATAAACAGGAATATATTTTTAAACTATCTACACTATAAATACATCTAAGAATAACCATAATCTTCATATACTAAAGCTAAGATAAAAACCAGTGAAGACCTCTCATGGTCTGTATAAATAAACTCATGCTAATAACCAAGATAAACATTATCATTCTTCTTAAACAAATATTATCATAAATCGATTAACAGTCCAAGTATCAAGACCATATAGATGGTCCACGATTTAATTAATTTATATTAGCTACATCTACAAAGCATAAGCAGTAATGTTACTATCAAAATTATAAATCCATTTTATAAATAATAATTCAAACCATCTAATATTACAATCCACATAACAGAAATTGCATGCCATAAAATGCAATGTCCAACGTAATAAAACCATACGTTATTAAATCAAAGTAATCATTCAAGAACCCAAGTTCATTGTACAGAGATCGTAGGATCGAATCCTGTGGGAACTTAAGAACAAATGGAAAACCACTTAAATATAGCCCTCATAACAGCAATTGACCCACGATCAAATCCTCTAGTGTCCTTCAACATTCTACAAACCCCTGCTATACATAGTTTATACGCAGGCTATAATTAGTACTTAAATTCTTCACACAGAGGTCGTAAGACTCTTTATTTTTATATACATTGTCATCTATGGCCTCATCCCCATCCATAACCAACAGTCAACTAAAATAACTAGTCAATGCTTAAAATGTTGTCAACGAATTAACCTACAACAACAATTGCCAACTCAAGTTTTACAACCACAGATGACATCACATTCTATTTACGCATCATAAATAATAAACTGTCAGTTTAAACCTATTTTTGCTATCATAGCTTCAATGGTGAGCACTAATGCCATTCACGGCATGGTTCCAAGCCATAACGCTATACACAAGTCATCCACGCAATCAACGCATACATAAATGAAAAATCCACACAAACCACGAATAATAACCATGAAAAATAAATGTAGCATCTATTTATAAACCACGCCATTATAAATCATTAAAAGAGTTTACACAGTCATTTCTTATGGCCTTGCACCATTGCAAGAAATGGTGCTACTCATGGCCAGTTCCATAACGAAAACACTAAGTACAATTTACACAGAACTTGTTGAGTAGTCATCGAGGCCTTCTTTTTTGATACACAAAGTTCCTTTAAACAAATCCCTTTACATCTAATTAATACAGGATGAAATGAAAATTGAAAATACAACCATTAAAACCCCCAATGCTTGTAGCATTTAAATGCAGATCTTTTCTAAGTTATAGACAAACCCCCAACCCAAAGTGCATCCATTGAAAACAATAATCAAGAAACCCAACCCATGATGAGTGACACTCAGTCGCAGCCACGATACCATAAGAGGAAACAAGGAAAAACTTGCACAGTAGGATTACCGAAGGAATATGGCATTTCCATGGTTTTTCCCACAGTCTATGACCCACTCCTTACTCACCCCTCTGCAACCCTACAATAGAACAGAGCCAAGTCATGATAAGTATGAATATTATCCATTTCTAAATCAACAACGATGCCAACAAAAACCAGACACCCATCTTACCTGGCTGCTAAGCCATCACCATCGCCTTCCCTAACGCAAAGCAGGAGAAAAGAGCAAGCATCAAAGAGGCTAAATGCCAAACTAACGTTTGGTCCAAGCCCTAAGTTTTCCCGCCACATCTCCCAAGGCGCATTGATACCGCTACCCTAGCCACCATTAATGCACACTAGACCCATATTCATATAGTCTATGGACTATGTTATAAACTTGCCACCCCAAATTTTTAATATAAGGATTAAACCATTTCATGCATCGAATACTTTAGGCTAAAATCCTTAGCACCATGTGCATCAAATTATTGTGCTTTAAGCCCTAAGACCATGGCATATGAAATATGCCATGGTATATATTTTAAAGATAAGATGTTTAACAAAAGTATTATAAATTAACCTATAACAAAAATATGTTATGACATGAACAGTTCTTAATATTTACATTAATACATTGTGAATAATAAGTGCCATGTAAATAAAAAGTTTGTGTCATACAATTAATAGGTGCAATGGTGAGCTCATCACTAATACAAAGTCCTATAATAACGACCAACGAATGTCACTAGGACAAATATGTAAATGCAAGCGTTAGTGATTAAACGTTCAACACTCCTTGACAAGTTTTTCATCGCTAAGTGTACATTCCCGCAACGAGACAAGAAGTCATTAGTTCAATGGAACTAAGTAAGCTAGTCGTGTCAAGTAGAAACTTTTACCTTTCAAGGTTACAAAGGGAAACTAGTCCCACCACTCCACCCCTTTATCCATTAACAAATTCAAGTTAGAATCATGTATACAACAGTAAGCACATGTAAATAAAAAACGAAGTACCTAATCAAGTATCTAACATTACACAACGTTACATAACCATAAGAATAGCATAGAATCAACATTACGGTATAATAAGTAAATACAGTAATAAACATATTTGAAAGTAAGGAAATAGGACGTAAGAAAAACTTACGACGATAAGGAAAGTATAAATAGAGTTCGACACATTCTGCAAGTTTAATAATGTCCAGCATAGGTAGTTTTGACTAGCCTAATAAAAACAAATATCGATTTTTGGGGACATTACAAGTGGTATCAAAGCCCAATTTCAATGCTAAGAAACTTAATGGCTGTACTAGACATTTGTTGCAAGGAAAATAAAGTATGTTTTAAATTTGTTGACTAACAAAAACTGTCCTGTTATTAAATTTTGTAATTACAGTAATTTTTACAGAACAGTTCAAATCATGAATACTGAAGAAGATAATAGCCGACAAGGGAAGATGAACACCCCCACCCAAGAAATAGAACTCGTGGTGGAGCTAAATTCTAATATTATGAATACCATACACAGTCTTCAAGCAGAATTGAAAATTTTCAGAGATGATAGTCTGAATGAAAGAAAGGAACAACAAGCAATTAATGAAGCATTGCTATGAAATATGATGGGAGGAATCCCACAAGGAAAACCCATTCATTCCATAAACCGGTTCAAGGAGGAACCTTATCATAAATGGGCTAGCAGCCCAAGAAAAGAAGGGTGGGAGGCACACACCCCTGAACCTCCAGAAGAAGGTTATAAAATTCCTTCCATTGATGACTTTCTTTCTCCATGAAAAAAGAAACAAAGAAGCGATGATAATCTTTAGGGGGTGTTCAACAAAATAAGAGCCCCAACCTATGAAGGAGAAGTGAACACGAGGGAAAAAGTTGAATAATGGTTTTTGGGTATAAACAAATATTTTCGAGTTCATAACTACTCTATCGAGATGAGGGCTTGACTGGCCATTTATAATTTACATGGAAAATCCACAAGATGGTGGAGAGATTTGAAACATACCAATAAACATGAGTTAATATAAATATGCAGGTGTAACTTCCACAAAACATTCAAGAAAAATATATCTCGGAAAGGTTCTTCGACAGAAAAGTGAAAGAGTTTCACGAGCTATGTATGGGATCCATGACTATGGATTCTTTTATTAACATACTTCTATAAATGTTACATTATGTACCATATATCAAGGATGAAAAGGTAAATATCGAATAGTTTTAAGGATTTCTTCCTCCCAACTTTCGGGAAAGGATTGATTTCGAGATGCCTAAAATGTTGGACACCACATTGCACAAAGATAAGCTCTTCTATGAGCATGGACAGCTAAGGCAATAAAAAATGAACAGAAATAGAGACAAGTCTAAGAACTTCTCTAACAACTACAAACCAGTGTTTCGCCCACCCTCATACAGGAAACAGAACAACAGTTTTCCACGAAACAAGAACTTCAACAAATTAGGTACAAAACCATATGTACCAGCTCCAAATAATAACAAGCCAGTCGCAGCTGGGGGAGCCAATGCTACCCTGCTAGAGATCAAATGTTGGAAATGCAATGGGCCTCATTATGACCGATATTGTAAGAACAATACCAATAGGTTCTTGCACAACTTACAAGAAGAACCAATGATAGAGGACATAGCTAGACCATCACGGATTTATGGAGCCTTGGATGGCTGACAAAAAGACCATTAGGATACCATGGTTGAGATAGAAGGTAAGATCTTGAACACTTCTATTTCAATATTGATTGACCTCGGTGATTTCTGGAGCTATGTATCGCCTAAAATTGTTGATATATGCAAACTAGGTAAAGTGAAACATGATAAATCTTGGCTGGTACAATTAGCCACAGGTACAAAACATAAAGTTTCAGAAATAGTTAAAGATTGTGAAGTAAACCTGAATGGGTTTCCAACGAAAGTAAACTTGAACATCCTACCCTTAGGATCATATTATATACTTATTAGCATCGACTAGTTGGAACAACACCAGGTCATGCTCAATTTCTTACACAAGTTAATCTTGTGTATAGATAGCCAAGGGAATCAAGTGAAGATTCAAGGCATGCCAAAGAAAGTTTCGGTAAAGCAGATATCTTCTTTATAAGAAAAGAAGTGCATTAGAAAAGGATGCAAGTTGTTTTTAGTAAATATCCGAGACATAGAGGCTAAGAGAGAACAATGCATAGAGGACTTTCCCGTTCTTGTAGAATTCAATGACGCATTCCCTAAAAAAATTCCTGGATTACCTCTGAAATGAGACCTATAATTTTCCATAGAACTGAAACCAGGATCAGTTCTAGATTCAAAATTCCATTATCGTATGAGTGGACGAAAGTTTGTAGAACTCAAACTACAGTTGCAGGAGTTGATAGAAATAGGATATATCTGACCAAGTGTGTCCCCTTGGGGAGCATTGATATTGTTCGTAAAGAATAAGGATGGTACAATGTGTCTTTGCATCAATTGTCGTCATCTTAACAAGACGACTATCAAGAACCGATACCCACTCCCTGGGATCAATGACTTGTTCGATCAAGTGGGAGGAGCTGAAATTCTTTCAAAAATTTACCTTGGATCCAAATACCATCAGGTATGGATTCACGATGAGGATATTTACAAAACCACCTTTCATACAAAGTAGGGGCACTAGGAGTTTGTAGTAATGTCATTCAGGTTGACCAATGTACCCCCAAACTTTATGTGTATGATGAACAGTATATTTAGTAAATATCGTGATAAAAAATTTTGGTCTTTATAGACGACATCCTAGTTTACACTAAGAGTAAAGAGGAACACGAAGAAGACATTCGCATAGTACTACGAGTGTTACGGGAACACCATATTTACGCTAAGTTTAGTAAATGTGATTTTTACAAACCACAGATACAGTACTTGGGTCACATTATCTATGAGATAGGGATAGCTATGAACCCCGAAAAGATTAGAGCAATAAAATACTAGCCTACCCCTACTAGTGTCACTAACATTAAGTCCTTTTTGTGATTAGCCGCATATTATCGGAAGTTCATTGAGAATTTATTGATAATATATTGTCCCATGACCTCCTTGTAGAAGAAGGAAAATAAGTTCTTATGGACAACCAAGTGTGAGGAAATTTTTCAAAAGATTAAGCAGCTTTTGATGACCGCACCGATACTATGAATTGCGGATCCTAATGGCGATTCATTGTTTGCATAGATGCAAGCAAGGAAGCACTCAGACAAGTCCTATTGCAGAATGATTATGTGTTCTGTTATGAATCATGAAAGTTAAAAGAACATGAGCAGAACAACCCCACACATGATATTGAGTTAGATTCCATCATTCACGCATTGAAGATGTTGAGGCACTACCTCATGCGAAGGAAATTCCTTCTGAAGATAGACAATATGAGTCTGAAGTATTTATTCGAGCAACCAGATCAGAATGCTAGGAAATCCATATGGTTGGCTTTCTTTAGTGAGTACCATTTCAAGCTAAAACATATTAAGGAAAAATAGAACAAGATTTTTGATGCCTTGAGTCAAAAAACTCATATGATATATAAGGTGACTTTAAGTCAAACCAGCTCAGATTTGCACGAGCAGATTAGAACGATCAACATAGTTGATCGTTTCCATGTATAAATCCTCAAGAAAGTCCAAGAGGATAGGTTGTTTCAACAACAAAAAGAGTACAAGGTAGACAAAATAGGACTGCTGTGGTCCAAAGAGAGATTTTACATTCCAGAGGGAGAGAACATTCGGTCTGGCATCCTATGGGATATTAAAATATGATGTATGTCGTTAAGAGACACTTTCTTTGGCCTATGTTAAAAACTGACATTGCGTTGTTTATCGCAAAATTTCAAGAATGTCAGCTGGTCAAAGCTGAGCATAAGCATCCTTCAGGATCTTTGCAGCCACTACCCATTCCAGAATGGAAGTGGGAGGTCATTAGTATGGATTTTATCACTGTTCTACCAAAAAGTAAGAAGCAAAATGATTCTATATTTGTAGTAGTTGAAAAATTGTCAAAAGTAGCACACTTCATTCCTATGAATTCGATCAACAAAGCAATACACATTGTCGATATATTTTTAAAGGATATATTTAGATTGCACGGGATACCCAAGGCCATCATCTAAGATTGAGATACAAATTTTAGTGCAAACTTTTGGGGATCCTTATTCTCTGGATTAGAGAAGCAATTGAACTTTATTACTACTTATCACCCATAGATGGAAAGGGTAAACTAGATTGTTGAGGACATGTTAGTAGGATGTATGTCATAAAGAACCCCACTAAGTGGGAGGACTACCTGCATTTTGCAGATTTTGCATATAACAACGATTACCAGACTTCCTCCAAGATGAGTCCCTTTGAGGTGCTCTATGGACAGAAGTGTAGAATGCGAGTTACTTGGGATATCCCGGTGGATCGGCTCATGTTAGGCCCTGATTTATTAAAGGACTTAGAACAATTGGTTACCAAGGTCTAGTTGAACCTTAAAGAAGCACAAGACCACCATAAAATCTACTTGGATAAGAAAAGAAAATATAAATATTATCAAAGAGGAGACCATGTCTACTTGAAAGTAAATGATAAGCGGAGCTCGTTGAGCTTGGGAAGGTGTGATAAGTTAGCACCTAGGTTTTGTGGATGTTACGGAGAGAAATTCCAATGGCTTGGGGTACCACAACAGACAGCTAGACTCCAGAAATCAATCTTTCCCAATATGCAATAGAAATAAACAATCTAACACTAAAGGATCGAACCTCGTACCTGATTCCGGACGGTTGTAGTAGATCCCCGTTGAGCTTTCCAATCTTCAGCTTGAATTGTTATAACACGTCCTCAACAATAAGTAAACAATACAAGCATACTATATTTCATGGTGTTAGATCTATTCTAGCATATATAATCAATAATGTAAAAGCATTTGACATATTCCAATGGAAACCATATTCATTCAAATACACATTACTGGACAGGAAAAGATATTTCTATTAATAAGAATCAGAGATTACAAGTGACAACCTCTGACGGCACGTCTGCGAATCAGAGAAACTGAATCCCCCACTTGGGCCTCCACCACCTCAATCCTCCATCACTTCGATAGCAAGCTTACTAACAAAGGGAAAGCTTGGGAAGAACACAACAGTGCTCCAAGGGACAAAGGGATGCAGACTCAAGCATAAATCTTGGCAACAATGGACTATAGTTTTGTTACTCTCAAAGTTCTCTTATGCTTTCAATGTACCAATGGGTTCCTTATATAGTTCTTCAAAGGGATACTGAAGCGTCGAATCCGTGCGATCTCAAGGCATATGGAAGGCCAGGAGTCATATGAGTCGGATCCAAGTCAAGGAACAGTCCAAAAGGATTTGGATTTATGTACACATCCCGATGTACGCGACTATAGGGGACAGATCCGCGTATGTACGCGGATATCGAGGGAAAATCCATGTATATCAATATTCTAATGTTTTTAGGGATGATCAAGGTAACATCAAAAGATATAAAGTGGTCCAAAGGGGCTAATGAGTCTGCAGCGGGACAAGGGAAGGCCATACAATGTGTGATTCACCTAGTGTGGTGAAATCTGCTATAACAGATGCCCCCTAATGTATGAGATCAGAGGGGATATACGATGGCCGAAATACATTATAAGTCCATCCTGGGAAGGAAGTGATGAAGGTAACCAAATGGAAGACCAGCCACCCAATTAGCATAATACCATAATACAACTCTGCATATAATCTGCAAATACATCTAGCAGTCCCGGATACATAAGAGTACAATGGCCATGAATAGGCATGATACATGATAGAACATATGTGGTCATCGCCACGTACAATATACATAGATCAGAATCTCCATGATGAAGATATACACAGGACCATGATCTCCACAAGGATGAAGATATGCAAATAGATCAAGATCTCCATAGTGGCTGGAAATGTCTGACATACACTGGAACAAGTCACGAGAGCTGAAATCTCATGAAAAATGGCACGATTAAGGAGGTAGCATATAAGAGATTCCACCAATCTGGAAGGTCTTCTACACAAACCGCTAGGAGTACATGTCCTACTATGCGAATAGAGGTGTCAAGGTCGAACATAGTAGTCCATCATCTGATTACCGGTCATTGATGTATACTGTTAACAGACGCGAGATCACCCACCAATAATGAAAATGGGAATCAAGGTACTAGAGTGCAAACTAACAAGTGTGAATAAATGTGTTGAGGTCGAACACTTGAGAGGATCCATCGATCAGGGGACATTGATGTATTCCCAAAACTGTCGATGGCAAGAGAACCTGCCACTGATGACTGCAAGTCTCAAGGCACTCAAAAATGACTCTAGACTCCAATCCCAGAATAAATGATCTGAAGTCGTTGGGATGAAATCCGCTGGAAGGAGGGCATTAAGGCATCCCCCATCATCCAACACGAGGTACTCAGCAAAGCTGTATGATGTGGAAGGAATCGATCATAAGGTGCACAAACCAGTAACTGTACCGGGAATGGACGACATGCAAAGTCAGGATAACTGAGGAATGGCCGACTCAGGTTTCAACTTCCTTCGAACAAGAGCATAACGGCGTATGGTGGCTAAATAAAGGCAGCATATACTAGATATAAAAACTGGGACATCTCTCTGACGCAGGAGGCACCAATAGAGGCTCCATAGGGACTGGAAGCATAACCAGTCGGTGGAGATAAACTCAGATAAACGAGTACAGCTTCCTAAAGTCAAACTATAACCCAAAAAACGGATGTGATATACAGTGCTCTGTTCGAAGGCGACACGACTCAACAGCTGCCAAAGATAACATCTTTTCCCGTCCGGCTTTTTGGTTTTTTAATTTT
>LPNX010714165.1:103983-190792 GCA_001517045.1 Pseudotsuga menziesii
AGCAGCCAGAAGGTTCCGTGACATAATAGAGTGGGTTCGTACCTAAGGCGAGAGTGACATGGTCATAAGGTCATGCAAAATGCAAACGGTGGTGAACCTAACCTATATTCCAGTATAGACGTTATACCTGTGAAGGATACGAATGGATCAATCCAACGGCTCAAATGGCACTGAAAACGGTCATCTACATCACCAATTATGTCAGAAACGGTCCAAAAAGGGTTAAAAACGGTCAAAACTATATAAAAGGGGGTAAAAAATTTCAAATATTTCAAAAATTTTCTATAAATAGTAAGAAATAGAATTCATTTCAAACTTTTACCCATTGGAGCTTTGATATTCAACTGCGAATTCCAGGAGATTCAGCCGGCGGAATTCAGAACCGATTCTTCTAGGTACTTATTCATGTTCCCAGCTTGCATTTCAATATCATTTTTTAAGTTTTTCATGGTCCAATGAGCTCATTAAGGCAGTTCTACATGAGCGCTGCGGCCCATGCGGTTATCGAATATTTTTCCGCGTATATGGCTGTCTATACGCGGAAAAGGGACACGAAGCCACGTACATACACGACTGTTTGCAAAACAGCCGCGTATGACGCCGCGCAAGCTATTTAAAGGCAATCTAATGGACAATTGGCTTAATCCCCATGCAGGATGGTGCTTGAATGGCGGGAACGCGAGCATGGTGAGGTAGAAGAGGCTGTAAGGGCTCAACAAGTATTACACACATGCGGACTCTATAAGTTATGGTGCCTAGGTGGCTTGAGGGCCAAACCAGGGTTGCTACAGATGCTAATAGATTACTGGGATCCAGACTCAGAGTCTTTCCGGATAGACGGCATGACCCTCAACATTGAGGTTGAGGATATCTACTTCATTATAGGTTTATCCAGACGGGGGGAGGTAGTGAACCTTCGTTCCAGAGGTGGGCCAGGTCATGGGCTCACGATCGATGAGTACATAGCAGTGTACTGCTATCCAGAGACCGAGAAGGTGGGGAGCCAAGTCCCCATCAATGCTATATAGGTGCTGGGCCTAAAGGCCATTCTACTGACACTGGGCAGGATAGCAGGGCTAGCATCACTCCATCAGGCCTCACGAGCCCAGATGTACTATGCGGTGGAGTGTATGGTACCGACCATGTTTGACTGGAGCACTACACTACTGGGCAATATGAAACATCAACTCAACGAGTGTAAGGCAGGCAGGATCCGGAACTTCAGGTTCAGCAGTATACTGAGCACGTTCTTCTTTGAGCGGGTTCCAGGACTGAGTCCTAGAGTGGATGTTCCTCTCCACGGGGCTAGAGATCCGGCCCAACGACGTTGGGCAGACGCGATGCGCAGACTGGGGGGAGGTAGGGTGGCCAACCCCTATCCAGCCGACTTTTTCCCATGGTGGCGACGACAGATCGCCGCTATAGATGACTACCCCTATGGAGGGATAGATTTCAAGGGTGATCCGGACATGCCATTACCACCAGGGTCAGCATACGGAGACATAGGTGACGAATCTCAACCCTCACTCTCTTTTTAAAATTTTTAAAATTATTTAATTTTTTTGTGTTTTCTTGATTATATGAAACCAAAAAGACATGTTTTTGGGTGACAATGCATAGTGACATCTACCTTTCATGTGCAGATGTGGGTCCACGGCGACCAGAGGGCTTCCCATGTCACAGACGGAGGGGAAGAGGAGACGACATCACTGGTGTGGATGCGGAGCGAACGCTCCAGAACATTCATACCAACTTTGTGCAACTGACTCACAGGGTTCCTATGGCTCAAGTCGAAGACTTGCCAGAGGCTATGCAGCGACAGGTGGTGGGTGTGCCACGCGCATGGGTGCGCTTGTTCCAGCGGCTAGCTAGAGCCGTAGTGACATATCTTGATCACAACCCCCCTCCTCCACAGGACTAGACATCTAGGAGCATATCTCTCTAGTACTACCGTGTATATGATGGAAGCTGTGAAAGCTCCACTTTTGTATTATGACACTATGTATTACCACATTTTGATGTATATATAAAAAGTTTTATTGTGACCGGCTTATTTATTTACATGTGTAAAAGTGCGTTTATGATTAATTTACAATGAATGAGACAAATGCCAATCTAACACGTAGTTAGCATATGAATCAGCAACTTGGTTATAATTTCTAGGAATGTGTATATATGTGATACTCTCAAATTCTAACAATCTTACTCGCAAGAATATCCTTAATAACGTAGGATCTCTAACATGGTACAAACCATTCAAGTGTGACACTACTAACTCTGAATCAAGACGTACCTCAAGAGAGCGGACACCATGTGAGATGGCATCCCGCAGAAGCTCAATAACGGCGCTATATTCAGCAACATTGTTGGAAGACGACCGTAGACATACACCTCCTGAAGACAATTCTTGACCCATAGGAGTAAAAATCACCCAAGCAGCTGAGGCTGAGTGTTGAGTGTGACAGCTTTCCCCATCCGTAAATCCTATGAAAGTGGAAGATTTCGTTGACATCTGCCATAAAAACGGAAACTAATCGCAAACCCGATCACGATAAACACGACCTAACTATTCAAAAAAGATGTACAATAATATACAACAAACAACCTTGGCTAAAGATCATGCATAGTATTTCTTAAGGTAGAGCCCATTTCTAGGCTCCGCCAAGGCTGTCCCCTCGTAATCCACTAACTCGTAGGCACCCTTCTCTAAGACACGTTTAACCACATAAGGACCACGCCACATATGATTAAACTTCCCTGCCCCCAAGGGTTCTTTTGCTTGATCCCATAAAAGGACCAAATCGCCCTCACTAAACACTCTCGGACGGACAGACTTATCATACTGGGCCTTCACGCGATGCTTATTAACCTCTAGAGTCACCAAGGCATCTCTGCGCTGCTCATCGAGTTGCTCAAGGTGAACCAAACGCTCCTCCAACGGTGAAGTGTCTGGTAAGAGTTCTACGGCTAACTTCAACGAAGGAATCTCCTCATGCTCCAAGCGGTCAAGCTCTGGAAGAAAGTTAGATCTATGATAGAATTTCTCCCATGGCGGCTCAACACCTAATCTAGCCTCGACAACCGCTTCATCTGAAGTGAAAACTGTATCAAGACCATCTTAGGCATGAGAAGGCTGTACTGCCCCCTGCGGCAGCACATAGGGGTCTTCCTCCTCTGTCCGTGAAGAGGAAGAACAAGGCTCTGCAGCAGACTCAAGATTAGCTTGGTAAGCACTCATAACTGCAGGCAACAGCATACTCGACTCAATGGACTCACTCGAAGGGCTCGGTGAAGGAAGAACCCAAGGATCTTCCATATGATTTGTGCGAAAGGATACCGACTTCGTAGACGTGGAAGCTCCACCGACGCTCGATCCTACCATGAGGATAGGTGCAGAATAGCTAAAGGTTCCCATAAGATATGGATACATTCCTACACCCACACTCCCAGTTGCCGGCTGGGAATGCTCAACCTTCGGAACCGAAGCTCCTGACGATGCATTAGGAGGCGGATTCTTGAATGACATTTGATCAATCGTCACAATCTTCCCATTATGAGGAAATATTACAACATGAAACACGGAAGACGCGACGGCTTGCATACTATACATCCAATTCCTTCCCAGTAAGAGATTGTAGTCAAGGGGCACATCAATGACCTCAACCTCTATCGCAACGGTCTTCCCTCCCAAACGGACTTTAAGAGAAGGAATAATCCCGTGCGGCCTAAACGATCTCCCATCAAAAGCAGTTAACATGGTCGTAGATTTTGACAACTCAGGAGAACCAAGACCCTTCCAACACGACAAAGACATCTCAGAAGCAGCAGCGCCCTTGTCAATCACAGTCCGCTTGACGATCATATTAAGACATTCTACATGTATCAAAAGGGACACATAGTAGGGCAAGCGAGGCTGATGTCCTGTGGTTTCAAATTTGATCATTGTAGGAGAGTCATCACCATTCACACCAAGAGCAGAAAGCAAAGCTTTCCTTTGCGACGGACAACTCTGAAGCACCTCCAATGCAGACATCGCACAAGGAGTATGACCCAAGTCCTCGACAACTGAATACTTCTGGGCGGCTCGAGCATTTGGATTATGCCCTGAGCGCTTAAGTACCCCCTTAGGAATGCGAGGTGCAGCTTCAGGTTTTTCCGCAGGTTTATCCATAGGTTTATCCACCGGTTTAGTGGCCGGTTTCTCAATGCGCAAAGGAGTTCCTAGTGGATCAGTTTCTTTACCTGGGCCAGGTTGTGACGAAGTATAATCTTTCGCACGCGTCACAACTTTCGTGGCACGAACCATGTTAATGCACCCACAACCACTAGTCTGAGGTGGATCATCATCACTAGATTGGTCCTGGGACTTCGAGTTCATATTTTGGTTATGCGGTAAAGTGTTTGTCAACACAGCTGGGCCCTGTGCTATGAACTTCGAAGCTTCATCCATCCGAGGGCACAAGTATGTGAGGTGATCATCCTTACATAGCTTGCAAGGAAACTTAACCTTACGTTTATTTTGCTTGTCCCCCCCAGCATTTTTGTTGTTCTTGTCATTATTAGTGGCATTTTCATTCTTATTCCCACCCTTCTTATTATTTTTACCCTTCTTACAATTCCATCCGGGTTGCTGGTTACCCTTCTGGTCCGACGTTTGCACAGCATGTACATTCGCCGTTTGGGTAGGATGAGACGAAGCCGTAGCTTGTCCCGAGGCAGATTGGTTGGTAGACGACTAAGCTACTTGTTTCGCAACTGAACCTACAGGCTTTTTACTTGCACACCCCACAATGCCATCGGCATGTGGTCCAGGTTTAACCTTGGGATCAAAACTTGAACAAGGAGCATTAGGTATAATCTCATATAACAAACCAGACTGAGCATAGATCAAGTCTATTTCCTGCGCCCTAAAGATGGCTTGTTCCTCATTCTGAACTCCGGATGCGGAAACATCCTTCGCTATGTACGGAAATAAAGACTTGAGGAACCACTCAAGAAGGAATTCCGGCGTTATAAAGGCTTTGATTAACCTCTTCCGTCTATGCCACTCCTGAATATGATCAGAAATATGGGTGGCTTTATCTTGCCTAAATGTCGACAAGAGTTCAGTACCAACATCATATCGTACTGGTAGTTGGAAGTGATTAAGGAAATTCATCGCAAGATCATCGAACAAGGTAAAGGCACCCCTAGGCAACTCTATATACCATTTCGCCACAGGCCCTGTGAGGGTGCGTTGAAATAGTCTCAGACGGACTGAGTCCTGATGCAAGGAATTGGAAGAGCACCATAGGTGGAAATTCGTAACGTGTTCGCTCGGATCTTCTCTTGGTTTGCCTTCGAATTTAGGTATATCTAAAGGAAGCTTGGTAGGGACATCCGGCCAATCCGGGTCATGAGCTACAGGATCATTCGTAAGTCTTGACAAGTCAGGTAAATTTAGTGTCACGAAGAAAGGGAGCTTCGAATGATTAGGTCTTTGGACCGCTCCCTGGTTCATATAGGATTGATTACCACCATGGCCGTGACCATAGTGACCTCCTCCCGTATGACCCATGTAGGGTGGCGCCGAAGTACCATAATAAGGTGGACCTTGACTAGAGGGAGCTACAAAGCCATAACTAGGGGGATAAGCAGGTTGTGAATACCCGCCTCCATAAGGTGCAGAAACCTGTCCATACTGCGTCCCATGATGGGATGCATAGGTCATCGCATGCGATGCCCCATGAGACACTCCATAGGAAGGGATATACATTCCGGAAGTCGGAATATACATGCCCGAAATAGGGATATACGTCGAGGAAGTAGCAACCTGACCTCTAGAAACATGAACATAACCCCCTGAAACAACGGGTGGTATGTAGGCTTGCGATGCAATGGGTCTAGAAACTGCAGTATGGACATGACTCATAGCTACGTGCCGACTCGAAGGACCATGTGAGGGAGGTGGATGGTTCACATTCGAATAACTCGGAAGCGAGGATGAAGGGATCTCTGTAATAAGATATGTGTTAGTGCCTATCGTCACTCTTCTGGAACCTGGTATCGCTATAGGGTCACTAACTCTAGACCTAGGAGGTACATAAGATGTGGCTTCCACCGCCGGGATGGAAGTTGCAATATGACTAGTACTTCCAAACCTCTCCACAAGGTAAGGCATGGGAATGCCCCCAGGTATAGTGTTAGGGTCAAACTCAGATTCGGCATGAAATTCCAAACCATGAATAGGGACACTAGTCGAAGCATAACCACGGTAGCTAGTACTGGCAGGTTCAAAGTGAGTCTCGGCATCTTCCGGCATTCCATACCGGTAATGCTGTAATGAGGGGTCAGGCCTAGAATGGATATGTGTATCATGCAAGGCCCCTATCTCAGAAATCACAGGTCCTAACTTAGTTAGGTCGGGTGAAATATCATAACTAGGTGTAAAATCCCCATCGTTAACACGAATGGGAGGAGGAAGTGAATCAGATGTGTCCTCTGAATGGTCTCCCATGGTGTGTGAATCAAAGTGTGATGTAGTCCACCTGGACTGTCTAGGTCCCTCTCCCAAAGGAGGAGGATCAGTAGAAGGCGGAAGTCCTGCTAAACGACGAGAACGGCGCGGAACCGCACCCGAATCCACAATGACTCAAAAAATAGCAAAGACTCTCTATCTACATCAACCCTAAGCCAACTAGCATGCACAGAGAAATCACTATGAAATCTAAAGCCAAAAGAAAGCAAACATGGGCTGGATAAGTGAGCTCCCGAATGTGGCCGGTATGTCTCTCCTAGGAGAGGCTTCAGAGGCCCTTGTCACCACAAGCGGAGGTTCGTAACCAATTATTGTGGCCCTCAGCTTCAACGCGTATAGCGACTGTGCTGTCCGACCCCAACCTGGCCGGGACACATGCAAAATAACCTTTACACGTACCCCCTCGATATCCTAGGTAAGGTCACTAAGGTCACCTCAATATAATCAATGCTCAGGCGGACAATCGCGGGCGGGATTGACCGTATGGGCAGGGTAGCTGAGCCCAAAACTCTCGAATAAGCCCCCAGATACAAATACAATCCGGGCTATATCGCCGGTGCTACACAGTTCTCGACCAGGGGTTATCCCGATCAGACAACCGCTCACACTGCCTAGTGCTTGACTCCCTTTTGAGAGGAGCTTCCTGAGAACGTCGGTTATACCAAGGATTTCACACACTCCCTGGACAGACACCTAGTTGTTATTTTTTAGCGATCTTGGAGAATTGACTCACAATGAACTATTCCAAGATCCTAAAGCCTAAGCTTGTTGGTGCACCCTATAAAAGAAAAGAGTGTAATTCATTTTATTTAGCATTGATTTTAGTTGGCTTTATTACTCAAAAATAGGATATGGCCGTGCAACTTATGGTGTTATGACGCAACAAGAAGTAAAATGCACACCTAACAATCCATGCAAATGCATGTGTCCATGAAAACAGGGTATGCCTACTACGTGTAATGCACAATTTTTCTTCAAATGCTGAATGCAACTTTTCCTATATGAACACCTAACTATTACTCCAAAGCAAATCTAGATCTAGTGCAAGTACAATGCAAAATGCATAATGCAATGCATAATGAGAAGCAAATATTTTTGTATTTTTTGAAAATAAAGAGATACAATAAGCAAAAGAATGATTCTACCCACCCTAGACTCTGCAAGCACACATAAACAGCATTCAAGCAAAGCACTAAGGTAAAAGGACTCTAATGCACTAATCTCAAACAAAAAATCAAAGATGCCATGACAAGAACTTCCCTAAAAAAAAAATTTAGGCTAAAAAAAAACGTTTCTGGTCGAACACAGAGGTAATAACAGACTCAGGCAGTGCCAAAGGAGACTTAACAACTATCAGAACTCACCCAGCAATCCACTATCTTCCACAAAAGGGTAAAAACCAGGGTATACGCGACTGTGTGCAGTAAACCCGCGTGTATACGCGGAAATCCCAGGGGAACCCGTGTGTATACGCGACTGTAAACAATAAACCCGTGTACATGAAGAAAAAGATGCATAAATCACAGGCAAACAGACAGGCTAAGACTTATTTCACACCAATCAGGCTCTACCAAGCATACATGCCCCCATAACCGACACAGAAACAAGAGAGAGAGAGCAATTCAAATACATTGAATTCCAAGAAACCAATCCCCAAAGGTCAACTACTAGGAACTCCCCAGCGGAGTCGCCAATTCTGTTACGGAGAGAAATTCCTATGGCTTGGGGTACCACAACAGGCAGCTAGACTCCAAAAATCAATCTTTCCCAATATGCAATAGAAATAAACAATCTAACACTAAAGGATCGAACCTCGTACCTTATTCTGGACGGTTGTAGTAGATCCCCGTTGAGCTTTCCAATCTTCAGCTTGAATTGTTATAACACGTCCTCAACAACAAGTAAACAATACAAGCATACTATATTTCATGGTGTTAGATCTATTCTAGCATATATAATCAATAATGTAAAAGCATTTGACATATTCCAATGGAAACCATATTCATTCAAATACACATTACTGGACAGGAAAAGATATTTCTATTAATAAGAATCAGAGATTACAAGTGACAACCTCTAACGGCACGTCTGCGAATCGGAGAAACTGAATCCCCCACTTGGGCCTCCACCAGCTCAATCCTCCATCATTTCGATAGCAAGCTTACTAACAAAGGGCAAGCTTGGGCAGAACACAACAGTGCTCCAAGGGACAAAGGGATGCAGACTCAAGCATAAATCTTGGCAACAATGGACTATAGTTTTGTTACTCTCAAAGTTCTCTTATGCTTTCAATGTACCAATGGGTTCCTTATATAGTTCGTCAAAGGGATACTGAAGGGTTGAATCCGTGCGATCTCAAG
Organism: Pseudotsuga menziesii; assembly: GCA_001517045.1. Classification (NCBI taxonomy): domain Eukaryota; kingdom Viridiplantae; phylum Streptophyta; class Pinopsida; order Pinales; family Pinaceae; genus Pseudotsuga; species Pseudotsuga menziesii. The sequence goes on from LPNX010714165.1 coordinate 112,861, forward strand.
GCATATGGAAGGCTAGGAATCATATGAGTCAGATCCAAGTCAAGGAACAGTCCAAAAGGATTTGGATTTATGTACACATCCCGATGTACGCGACTATAGGGGACAGATCCACGTATGTACGCGGATATCGAGGGAAAAGCCGCGTATATCAATATTCTAATGTTTTTAGGGATGATCAAGGTAACATCAAAATATATAAAGTGGTCCAAAGGGGCTAATGAGTCTGCAGCGGGACAAGGGAAGGCCATACAATGTGTGATTCACCTAGTGTGGTGAAATCCGCTATAACAGTGGACCCTTTGAAATACTGGCCAAGAGAGAGCCAGTGGCATATGAACTTGTGTTACCTACGTGCATAAGCATCCATAATGTTTTTCATGCATCATTATTAAAGAAATATGTTTATGATACTAAACATGTGGTTGATTGGTCCTTATTAAAGGTAGAACCCGATGGGTATTTTTCCCCTAAACCTCTTCATATATTGGACAAAAGAGAGGTGCATCTAAGGAAGCGTACTGTAGTCCAGTTGAAAGTGCAATGGAATCACTTCAAAGTCGATGAGGCTACTCGGGAGAATGAAGCCACCATAAGAAAGGCTTACCCCACCGTTTTTCATGATCTCATTCCAAGTCCCTAGAACACCAAGGACAGTGTTGTTCTAAGCAGGGAGTGATGTAATATCGCAAATTTTTGGACCTCAAACTTATGGGCATGAGCCCCATTGATTATGATGTTACCTTGATGTTTTATTTTAATATATTGGGTCGAATACCACATTGCATATGAACATGATTATTTGTTTGATATATTGGGTGTAATCCAATTTGATATGATATATGTGTGTGTGTGTGTGTGTTTTTGGGCATAGACCCTGAAGCACATGATTGATGAGATGTTTTATGTTGAGCGAGGAGCTCTGGAGCACGTGATTACTTACATTTGTGTTGAGAATGAAGCTCTAGAACATTGGATCATTGGCCATTGTATCCCTAGGTGTATCCTACAAGTACATCCTAGCATTAGTGTTGAACAAAGAGCTCTAGAATTGCACTAAGTTTGTAACTCCCTATTTTTAGCATTGAGTATGGAATCTGTAAGCGCTAGGAATTACTGAAAATAATTAATGATTCCCGGGTGAAAATGACTCGAGAAAAATATTGATCCCATATGACTTATTTATAAGTCATTAAATGAAATTTCGAATTTCTATATTCTGTTCAAGTACTGAAGAACTACCATGTTATACGAGGGAATCCAACATGCAAGGATGTTTAGAGTTTCCTATCCTAGTAGACCTAACCATCTACCTGATGACCTTAATTAATAAAGTATCGTAAGTCTAGGGATCACAATATGTGATACCCTAAGACAAAGGTTACCAAATAATATATTATTATATATTTTATACAGAGTATGTATAAAGAGTACACCTAGTAATAATATTAATAATGTAAGAAAGAAGGCAAACTTCCATCTATTATTTATATTACTAAGATAAAGATTAAATATTATAATACTTATAAAAGTCCAATTAGGAACTAGTTGAAAGTTCCTAAGATGAAAATATTGAAAGTACTAAATTAAATAAAAAAAGGGTTGAATCAAGAAATGAAGTGATTGTTGATTTAACTGCACCTTTTGACTAAAAGTTTGTCTATAAAATCCCAAGCCAAAGAGAGGCTTGGGGATCTCATCTATCCTTTTGGAGTGATTTTTCTACCTATTTATTTTGAAGAGAGTTCTTGCAGAACATTTTCCTAAAGGGAAAAAGGAGAACTGACATAGACCTGGTACTACCAATTAGGCCAAGCTTACCTTAGGAGCTCTAAGCTACTTGCATGTTGGAACCAGCTCAGGGGATCCTAATTGAAAATAGGAACTGTTGCCGGTCATGGTTGGGTGGAATGTGGTAGTTCCCAAGTGATTAATTCATATATATAGAGGTCACATCTACCTATGAATTGTTAATACTGGGTAATTGAGTGTCCAGGTTGCATCCATTAGAAGAGCTTAAATTTATAGGTATGAGGTTCTTGACTCCCTATTTCATTTTTTAGAATAAGAGCTAGCTAGATTGTGCAAGAATTTATATTATACTTACTAACCCTATGTATTTTTTTCTCCTGTTAAATTATTTTAGGGTATACATGTTTCATTATAAAACCTAGGCTTAAATTTACTTCCTGTTTAAAGATTTATCAAGGGTTTTGTACTTTTAGCTTTACTTATGTATTGGCTTTTACTTATTAAACCTTCTTTTTCTGCAAACTAGGAATTATTTCTAATTAAATACATAGCTCTCCATTTGTCTAAATACTCTAGTGATATATTTCATATTGTTAGCAGAGCCATGTTATAAGTAGTCCAGACTAGTCCAAAATTAAGTTTCAGATCTAGAATAATCATACAACACAACCAAATAAATCTAATAACTAGAACCCAAAAAATATTATATATATATATTACCAAGTAATAAACAATAATATCTTTTTAAACTATCAACACTGTAAATACATCTAAGAATAACCATAATCTTCAAATACTAAAGCTAAGATAAAAACCAGAGAAGACCTCTTAGGTTCTGTATAAATAAACTCATGCTAATAACCAAGATAAACATTATCATTCTTCTTAAACAAATATTATCATAAATCGATTAACAGTCCAAGTATCGATACCATATAGATGGTCCACGATTTAATACATTTATATTAGCTACATCTACAAAGCATAAGCAGTAATGTTATTATCAACATTATAAATCCATTTCATAAATAATAATTCAAATTATGTAATATTACAATCCACATAACAAAAATCGCATGCCATAAAATTCAATGTCCAATGTAATAAAACCACAAGTTATTAAATACATAGTAATCATTTAAGAACCCAAGTTCATTGTACAGAGATCACAGGATTGAATCCTATGGGCACTTAAACCCAAATCTCAAACCCCTTAAATATAAACCTCATCATAGTAATCGACCCACGATCAAATCTTGTAGGGTCCTTTAACATTCAACAAAGCCATGCTATACACAGTTTATAAGCAGGCTATAATTAGTACCTAACTTCTTCACAAAGAGGTCATAACACCCTTTATTTTTATATACGTTGTAATCTATGGCCTTGACCCTATACATAACCAATAGTCAACTAAAATAACTATTCAATGCTTAAAATTATGTCAACGAATTCACCTAGTGCATCAATTTCCAACATAGGGTTTACACCCAGAGACGACAGCACATTCCATTTATGCATCATAAATAATAAACTGTAAGTCTGAACCTATTTTCTCTATCATATCTTCAATGGCGAGCACCAATGCCATTCATGGCATGGTCCCAAGCCATAATTCTATACAGAAGTCATACATGAAATCAACACATACATGAATGAAAAATCCACACAAACCAAGAATAATAACCATGAAAAATCAATGCAGCATCTATTTATAAACCCAGTCATTATAAATCATTAAAAGTTTACATAGTCGTTGCTTACGGCCTTGCACCATTGCAAGAAATGGTGCTGCTCATGGCTAGTGTCGTAACCAAAACACTAAGTACAATTTACACAGAGTCTGACGAGTAGTCATCCAGGCCTTCTTTTTCGATACAAAGAGTTCCTTTAAACAAATCCCTTTATGGTCTATTTAATACATGCCCAAAGGAAAATTGAAACCCAAACCATTAAAACCCACAATGCCTATAGAATTTAAATGCATATATTTTATAAGTTATAGACAAACCCCAAACCCAAAACGCAGCCACTAAAAACCAAAATCAAGCAACCCAACCCACTATGAGTGACACTTAGTTGCAACAATGATACCATAAGAGGAAACAAGTAAAAAATTGCATAGTAGGCTTACCGAATGAGTATGGCATATCCATCGTTTTTCCCATGAGCTACGACCCACTCCTTACTCGCCCCTATGCAACCCTGCAACAGAACAGAACCAAGTCATGAGAAGTATGAATATTATCCATTTCCAAATCTACAACGATGCCAATAAAAACCAGAGACCCATCTTACCTAGCTGCTAAGCCATCACCATCACCTTCCGTCATGCAGAGCAAGAGTAGAGAGAAAGCATCAAAGAGGAGAAATTCCAAACTAATGTTTGGCCCAAGCCCTAAGTTTGCATTCCACATCTCCCAAGGTTCATTGATACTTCCACCCTCGCCCCCATGCACATAAGACCCATATTCATATATTCTATGGACTATGTTATAAACTTGCCACCCCAAATTTTTAATATAAGGCCTAAATCATTTCAGGCATCGAATACTTTACGCTATAAGCCTTAGGACCATGCACATTGAATTATTAGGCTTTAATCTGTAAGACCATGGCATATGAAATATGCCATGGTATATTTTAAAGCCAAGGTTTTTAACAAAAGTATTATAGATGTTAAAATAAATATATAACAAAAATATGTTATGGCATCAATAGTTATTAATATTTACACCATGAATAATAAGTTCCACGTAAATAACAATTATGCGTCATACAATTTATAGGTGCAGTGGTGACCTCATCACTAGTACAAAGTATAATAATATTGATAAGTGAATGTCACTAGGACAGAGCTACAAATGCGAGCACTAGTGATCAAACGTTCAACACTCCTTGACAAGTTTTCCATCACTAAGTTTACTTAGCCGCAATGAGACAAGAAGGCATTAGTTCAACGGAACTAAGTATGCCAGTCGTGTCAAGTAGAAACTGTTACCTCTCAAGGTTAGAAAGGGAAAATAGTCCCGCCTCTCCACCCCTTTATCCATTAACAAAGTCAAGTTAGAATCATGTCTATGACAATAAGCACATGTAAATAAAAAACGAAGTGCCTAATTAAGTATCTAACATTACACAACATTACATAACCATAAGAATAGCATAGAATCAACTTTACGATATTATAAGTAAATACAATAATAAACATATTTGAAAGTAAGGAAATAGGACGTAAGAACAACTTACGATGATATGGCAAGTATAAATAGAGTATGACACATTCTGCTAGTTTATTAATGTCCAGCATATGTAGTTTTGACTAGCCTAATACTTTTTTTTTGGGAGCGGGGGGACATTACATTGAATTATATCAAACCCCTTTAACTATGTGAAAATGAGGAAAAGGAGTTTAAGTCAAATGTTGATGAATGGTAAAACACTCCAATACTTTGTGTTGGGCCAAGAAATAATAGTAGAAGTAAAGCACAAAAGAGGTTAGAGGAAAATCTGCACAAGGAAGTAAAGCAAGTGCGCGATGCAAATGAAGGAAATGAAGCAAAGAATAAGGAGATAGACGGCAGCAAGGAGTAGCGCGATGGAGGAAAAATGAATCTATAGGAGTGCAAAAGGGTAACAAATAGAGATCGATGGGTTAGAAAGATTATAGTTTCTAGAGTCAGCAAAAGTCGCACGTATGAAGGAATATATGTAATTCAGGCCGATAGCGCCTTGCATCAATCACACCTATGACATATTGTAACCATTTTTTATGGTTGATTATGACATATAATAAATGATCTATATGTAGTCGACCTTGCGTGGTCTTGTATAAGATATAAATAAGAGGAACAATTTTTGCATAAGGGTTGGAAAAAGTTGAATAAATTAGAGAAGAAGTTAGATAGTAGTGTCGTAGAAGGTTGTTGAGCCATGGAACCCATTTTGTAGAAGGGTTTACAAATAGTAGTTTTTGTAAGGAGTCACTCTGCAGCTGAGTGTACAGATAGTAGTTAGAAGAGTCGATCGAGGATGTGTACAGATCGCGAGGAGTAGTTAGAAGAAAATCATAATAAAACCAGAGAGAATGAGAGTGAAAAAGAGTCTATGAGCCAAAAATAAATATCTCAAACAGTCTATAGTCAAGTCACATACTGAATGGATCATATATTTCTCATGCCAGATGAAGAACACCTTTGTGGTTTTTCCCGAATGGGTTTCCATATAATATATTGTGTCTCTTGAATTTGCATGTTGAATGTTTGTAGGTTATCTTGCATTGTTTACATTTACTGCTTAAATGAATGTCGCAATATTAGTGAAAGGAGTTGAATGAATGAATGACCCGTATCATTGAAGCATTTTGTATTATTTCAATTTCATTTGTTGTTAAGTTGTTAAGGGAGAATATATGTCACACTATTGTCTCACTGTTGAGTTAGTAAAAGAATTCCAACCACTCAACTTCGTCGAGCACCTTGGATATGCACCACGGGACTATAATCCCTCACCTAACTATGGAAACATGGTTCTGGTAGTTACCCATTGAGGAAAGATATCTTGGGTGAGATTGTGACTACATCGTAGGTGTTTCCTATTGAGGTTTCTCTGTCGGGCCAATATCTTTGGTTGTTTTGTTGCATGCAAGGAAAACCTGAGACAACAAATAGTTCTCTTATCGGGACCTTGACCATCTATGTCGAGGGAAATGTTGTGGCATCTGACAAAGAAGGAAATCAAGGATTGGTTGGAGTCTAAGACATTAGAATTTTCGCAAAGGGAGAACGGAAGATCATGGTTGAGACCAAAAGAATGGTTAGAACGATACCTATACACATATATTCACAAAATTTTCTTTGTGGAGTGTCCTATTGTGTTGCATGAGTGGTTGTTAAGATTGGAAACTCGGTAGACAAACTTTCAGAGAAGGGAAGTAGTTGAGTGGAGTGTTCATCTGATCTGCGATTTAGCAAGTGCAAGTAACCCCATCTCTAGAGCTATTGATTTTTGGGTCGATATTATTTTGTAAGGATATATTACTGAATTTGCAGTTGAGACGATAACCTCATATAGTGAGGCTAAATGAAATTTTTTCCAAGGACCCCACGGGAGGTACTTGTTATCTATAAATATATGGATAAATATGCTCGTCTATGACAAGGGGATATTGCAACTGATCAATTCAGTCGCAATATCCAGAAGAAAGGATATGTTGTAGATGAACTATAAAGAAATGTTAGTTTTTCAACATTAAGCTAGCATTATTAGGATCTTTAACTGAGAGAATAACAAGCACAGAAATGAAACACAAGAGACAATGAACATGATGTTTTTCCTCAGGGAAACCATAAATGGAGAAAACCCCACAACTTCCTCAGAGATAGAATCAACACCAAAATAGAAAATCCCAATACAATAAGTGATCTCCTGACAGCAGTAACCTTCTTCTTATCTATCCCCAATGTCTTATCCTTCCTCAACTATGCTCTACACTTGAGTGTGTATGAGTTGTGTGATAAATAAAGACTCCATTTCTCTATTTATACTAATCGTGGCATGACTAAAACCCTACTAGGGCCGACCTCTACTAGGAGGGTCTACTAACCCTAGTTCCCCGAAACTGTGGGGACTTTAACCCTTAGACAGTCGGAGGGTTACCCACTATGATTTGACATGACTTGTTTACATTATATATCCTCCCAATCAGAACATCAGGGCATGACAAAATGACTCAATTACATAATATATACATCCTGGAATAAACTTCGGGTTACAAGACATAAGATACATAGATGAATACATTCTGAAGTTACAAATACATCAACACTCCCTCTTAACTAGGAAGGTATTCTTTTGACATAATTTTCAGCACTAATCTTCTTCTCTGCATCAACTGGATCATCTCATAATCTTCATATTCAAGTCTTCTTAGTCTTCAAGTCTTCTAGTCTTCAAGTATTCTTCTTCTTTGAGTCTTCAAGTCATGTTATTCTTCTTTATCATGGGATCTACATCATTATGACTACTGGCTCATCACTACTGGATCATCACTCGATCTGGATCGTCATCAAGTATGGATCATCTCATCTAGATCACTTGATCTGGATCATCGAGTCTAGATCATCATCACAACTGGATCGTCACTTGATCTGGATCATCATCAAGTCAGTATCATCTCATCTGGATCAATTGATTTGGATCATCATCTGCTATCTCATAATGGTGCTATCTCGATTCTTCTCATCACAAGAAGTTCTATAGAGTCAATCCTATAGGCATACCCTTCATGTAGGTCTTCATCAGTGCTTATATCTGACACTTAAGTCAAAATGGCCCATCCAGCTCTTACATCTGACCTCATCTTGTCAGAAAGGCGTGCCCAGCACTCACATCTGACCTCATCTTGTTAGAAAGGCTTAAGCACTTATATCCAACCATGTGCAAGCACACCACATCAGAAAGTCTCTGCACTTACATCCGACCTCATCCTGTCAGAAAGGAACAGCGCTTACAATCAACCATGCTCAAAAGCACCGCATCGAAAAGGCTCAGCACTTACAATCCGACCATGCATGAAGCACTGCATCGAAAAGGGATCAGCACTTACAATATGACCATGCACGAAGCACCACATCAGAAAGGGATGTGCACTTAAAATTTGACCATGCACGAAGCACCGCATCAGAAATGTCATGCACTCACATCTGATCATGGAGGAACTAATCCTACCATCGCATCAGAATGGCCCCCAATCCTAGACTGAGCTACCTGGTAACTGACCAGGCGCCCATTAGAGGAAATTTCAACTCAAAATGGGCCTTTTAACTTTTATTCAAATTCCATGTCATCATATGTTAGGCAATGAAATTGCTTTAAATTTGAAATACCGTATAGGTCTTAAACACTTTTTTAATATAAATTTGGGGATAGGTATCATAAAAAAAACTACTTTTTTTGTTTGTATTTTTAACATATCTCCCCGTGTTTTTACTCAAATTTCGATTGGGAGAGCTCGTTGGATTTGGAATTAAATTCTGCATCCAACGAGTACCCACTCAGCATACTTTTGATGAACCCCACTACCCCAAAAACAAGAAATACCTGAAAAAATTGAATGATGACATCATCATTCCATTTTTTCAGGTATTTCTTTTTTGGGGGGTAGAGGGTTCCATCAAAAGTATGTTGAGTGGGTACTCATTGGATGCAAAATTTAATTCTACATCCAACGAGCTCTCCCAATCGAAATTTGAGTAAAAACACAAGGAGATATGTCAAAAATATAAACAAAAAAGTAGTTTTTTTCTTTTCTTCCTCCAAAATTAATAAATATTATTTTATTATTTTAACTATTATTTTATTAGTTCATTTTAGGAGTTCCATTTTGAGTTGAAATTTCCTCTCATGTCCATTCCCATAGTGGCAGTTGCCCTTACATCTGACCTACTCGTCAAAATGGCCAACAGTCACATCTGACATGGGAGGAACCTAATCCTTTAGCCATGATAGAATGGTTCAGCCCTTACATATAATCAAGTGGTAACACATCCCTCTATCACATCAAAATGGCTTCTCAGTCCTAGAGTGAGTTTTCCTAGTAACTGACCAGGTGCCTTCATTCGCAGAATGGCAGTTGCCCTTACATCTGTCCTACTCGACAGAATGGCCAGCACTCATATCTGACATGGAAGGAACAAATCCTCTCACCATGACAGAATGTCTTAGCCCTTACATCTGACCATGGAAGGAACCAATCCTCTCACCATGTCAGAATGGCTATGGGTCTCATCACTTTCTCTTGGAGGAAACCGTAATCTGGAGAACACCAAGATTCTCCCTGAAGTACTTAAACTTCATCCTAGCCAATGGCTTCGTCAATACATCAGCTATCTACTCCTCCATTGCAACATACTGGAGCTTCACTACTCCCCTCTGCACCATATCCCTGATATAGTGATACTTGATCTCAATATGCTTCGACTTGCCATGGAACAAAAGATTCTCTGACAACTTCACACAACTTTGGTTTTCACAATGTATACAAGTAGCATCCAAATGGAGATCAAATATATTAGACAGTAGCTTCTGCAGCCATACTGTCTCACAACTAGCTGAACAAGCTGCGACATACTCTGCTTCAACTGTACTCAGTGCTACACAGGATTGCTTCCTGCTAAACCAAGAGATCAGACCTGATCCCATACTGAAGCAACATCCTAAATTGCTCTTCCTATCAATGGCACTTCCTGCCCAATCTGAATCGACATAACCCTCCAGGTTAATATTCTGATTTGACTCATACTTGAGCCCATAATCAACTGTACCCCTCAGGTACTTCAGAATATGCTTTGCAGCAATCAAGTGAACATTTCTTGGATCTATCAAGAACTGGCTCAAGGTGTTCATAGCAAAGCAAATGTTTGGTCTTGTCTTTTTCAGGTACATCAATGACCCAATCATATGACAATACATCATAGCATCAACCAACTCTGATGAAGCATCACTCAATAGCTTCAGGTTCGATGCCATAGGTGTGGCCATGGCTTTGTATTCCATCATCCCAAACCTCTTCAGGATATCTACTGCATACTTCCCTTGTCCAAGTAAGATTCCATCTACACTCTGCCACACTTCCATGCCTAAGAAATAATGCATCATACCCAAGTCCTTCATTTCAAACTCAGCAACAATATTTATCTTTGTATCAGCAATCAACCCATCCATACCTGTCACAAATAGATCATCTACATATAGTAGAAGCATCACTGGGTTTCTATCTTCAACCTTGTAGTAAAGGTTGGAATCTGCTTTACTTTTGGTAAATCCCAAACTAGATAGAAAGCTGTCAATTCTGTCGTACCAAGTCCTGGGTGCCTGTTTCAAACCATATAGGTATTTCTTCAATCTGCATATATGAGACTCTCTGTCATGTGTCTCAAAACTGAGTGGTTGTTCTACATACACTTCCTCTTCCACTACACCATTCAAGAAAGCATTCTGCACATCCATCTGGTGTATCTTCCATTTCATCACTATAGCCAAATCAAGTACTGATCTGATGGAAGTGTATCTGGCTATAGGTGCAAACGTTTCTTCATACTATCTATTCCTTCTTTCTGAGAGAAACCTCGAGCCACAAATATTGCTTTATATTTTTCAAAGCTACCATCTGCAGCATGCTTGATCTTGTAGATCCATTTGGAAGTTACAACTGACTTCCCTCTTGGTNAGAACCCTCGAGCCACAAATATTGCTTTATATTTTTCAAAGCTACCATCTGCAGCATGCTTGATCTTGTAGATCCATTTGGAAGTTACAACTGACTTCCCTCTTGGTCTTGAGACAACATCCCAAACATCATTCTTCATGATCAATTGATATTCTTTGATCATAGCATCCTTCCATTATTTTTGTTCTGTCGCTTCTTCATAACTAGAAGGTTCTTTATCAATGAAATCACGTGGTAAAGCTACATACCCGGAACAGGATCTGGTCCTCTTTGTTTCTTTGTGATTCTCTTTTGGAGCCCCATATCTTTCTACACCTTGGATAAGTTCTTGTACCCAAGAAGGTTTCCTCTTTTGAGGATTCTTCTCCAGAGGTGGATCTACAGGCCTTTGTGGTTCTTCAAATTCTCGATCTTCTTCTTGAATTTCTTCGTTCATGGTTGTATCATGAATTCTGGGTGCTTCTGCTACTTCAGGTTCTTTAGTAGGTCACTTTCTGGATTTTTTGTAAGTTGTGTCTTCATCAAATGTCACATCCCTACTGATGTCAATCTTTTTGTATCCCGGGAAATATATTCTGTAAGCCTTCGAGCTTTCAGAGTATCCCACAAATATACCCTTCTTTCCTGAAGGATCTAATTTTGTTCTCTTCTCTTTTGGAATGTGTATGTATACAGGACAACCGACTATTCTGATATGGCTAACTTCTGGTTTCTTACTGGAGAAGACTTCTTCAGGATTCTTGTTCTTGTGTACTCTATGTGGAGTATGGTCATGTACATACACCGTTGTTTTGGTAGCTTCTTCCCAAAGATGCATAGGAAGATCTTGATCATGAAGCATAGCTCTTGAAGCTTCCATGATAGCTCTATTCTTCTGTTCCACAATCCCATTATGTTGTGATTATAAGGAGTGGAAAAATCCCTCTTAATCCTTGATTCTTAACATAGCTCTTTGAATTCATTCAAAGTGAATTATCCACCATTATCTAATCAAAAAGTCTTAATCTTATTTTTAGTGTGATTCTCGATCAAGGCTTTGAATTCCTTGAATTTGTTGAATACTTCATCTTTGTTTTTCATGAAGTAAACCCATGTCTTCCTAGAAAAAATCATCATTAAAAGAAACATAATATGCATACCTGCTTAGTAATCTTGATGAAATAGGACTGCATACATCGGAGTGGATGATTTCCAAGATTCCTTTTTGCTTTTCTTTTGCTACTTGGAAATGTCTTCTTTGTGTTCTTTCCTTTCACACATCCTTTGCAGACCCCGTCATGTTTTGCTTGTATTTCTGGAAGGCCTTCAATAGCTTTGCTTGCAAGAGGTAGTGCTCTGTAATGCACATGTGCAAGACTTCTATGCCAAAGTTCACTTGGATCTATTGTGTCATGGACCAAGGCTTGTTCTAGATGGCCCTTTAATTTGTACAAACCTCCTTCTTGTTCACCAATCACTACCGCATCATCGATAGTCTTTCCTCTTTGCCACATGATGACTTAACCATCTATGAATGCAACCCTCATTCCTTTTGCATCCAATGCTGATATGGAGAGAAGGTTCTTCTTGAGTCCTGGCACAAACAATACTTCTTTCATTGTTAGAGACTTTCCAGAGTCTAGTTTGCAGGAATATTCCCCACTACCTTTTATTGGATATTGGTAGTCACCTCCTAGCTTCACCTTGTGAGGTGATTCATGTTCTCAAAGTTTCACAAAACAATTCCTTGAATCCAGTCATATGTTTGGAATCCCCACTGTCTATAAGCTAATCATCACTTCCATGAGTAATGTTACCTGTGAGAGCGGATATCAAAACATATTCATCCTCGCTTGAAGAATATTCACTTTCATATCTGGTTCTCTTTGATGAAGGTTCATCATCCTCTGCAGCATGAGCATGATGTATTTTCTTGTTTCCCTTATTCTTGTGAGAGCTACTTTTGTTATTAGGACAATCTCTAGAAAAGTGTCCTTTCTCATAATAGCTATAGAAAATGTACTTAGACTTATCTCTAAGCTTTCTTGAGTTATACCTATGATGAGAGTACTTACTTCTATGATGGCTGGATCTGGATTTCTTGGATTGTACTATGAGAGCTTGATCTTCACTTCCCATCTTCTCTTCTTGAGCTGCTATCTGAGCTTCTTCTTGAGAGCATTCTTCCCATAGTCTGTTGAACTTGACTAACTTCTTTCTAGCACAGATCCCTTGAATGAAAGAGTCCCATGCCCTAGGGAGATTATTCAAGGTGGCCGTCATCATAATTTTTACATTCTCCACTTCTTCATCTACTGATTCTAATTGTTCCTTGATCTAAGAAACCCTTGTGAAGTAAGACTGGATGGTCTCTGCATTCTGGATCTTCATATTCTTCAGTTGATTCCTCAAAGTCATTTTCTGGTTTATGTTCTTCCCTTCAAAAAATTTGGTTAGGGCATCAAACATAGCTTTAGGTGTCTTGAGAGAGGACACCTGTGGGATGAGGTGATCCTTGATAGAATCAGAAATGATCCTCTTTTCCATAATTGTATTCTTCTTATGTAAGGCCTTAGCCTCATCTCCCTTTGGAACTGGAACCTCCTCATGGATTTAGGAGTCTAGTTGAGTTTCTTCCAGGACCAGGAAGATCCTATACTTCTAGGCTCGGAAGTTATTAGCTCCCTCAAGCTTTTAATCAAGCTTGGTATGATGAGACATATTAACTAATAACCTCAAATGGAAATACAAAAGATTTAGATCTTACCAGTTTAAGATGTCGAATCTAGATTTGGAGCTGAAATCCTATAGTACTAGATTAGGAGCAAATTAGGGTTTTGCTTTTCCAGAGTTTTGTCCACCCAAATGCCTTGAAATTTATCCCTAGCATCGATTTTGGGGAGGAGATCAATCCAGGCCTGGGATCACTAAAAAATTCCTCTTCTATGAAAATCCGAAAATTCTGGTAGCAGTGTCGGGGCCAAAATTGAAAAACCTCAGAATTGGATTCTGCTTCCACAGAAAGATGTTCCCTAAGGAGGAGAGTTATTCCACCTTACTTTTGTTGAAAATATGTGGAGGAAGATCCATAAACTAGGAATCCCTAGTTCCCACAGCTGCATAGTGTCTTCTTCTCAGGTTAGCTCTGATACCATGTTAGTTTTTCAACATTAAGCTAGCATTATTAGGATCTTCAACTGAGAGAATAACAAGCACAACAATCAAACACAAGAGATAATGAACATAGTGTTTTTACTCAAGGAAACCATAAATGGAGAAAACCTCGCAACTTCCTTAGAGATAGAATCAGCACCAAAATAGAAAATCCCAATACAGTAAGTGATCTCCCTATAGTAGTAACCTTCTTCTTATCTAGCCCCACTGTCTTCTCTTCTCCTTCCTAAACTATATGCTACACTTGAGTGTGTATGGGTTGTGTGATAAATAGAGACTCCAGTTCTCTATTTATACGAATCCCAGCATGACTAAAACCCTACTAGGGCTGACCTCTACTAGGAGAGACTAATAACCCTAGTGCCCCAGAAATATGGGGACTTTAATTCTTAGACAATCGGAGGGTTACCCACTATGACTTGGCATGACTTGTTTACATTATAGATCCTCCTGATCGAAACATCAGGGCATGAAAACATGACTCAATTACATAATAGATACATCCCAGAATAAACATCGAGTTATAAGACATAAGATACGTAGATGAATACATTTCGAAGTTACAAATACATCAACAAGAAAATGGGAAATAGTGAGTTGAGATGTTTCCAGGAAGTACAGAAGCTGAAAAGAACTTGGACTTTTAAGGACTGGAAGAAGATAACGATCAGGGAAAAGAACAAAAACAATAGGAGGAAGACAGAATCCTAGTATATTCAAAGAAAATGAGTACGAGTTTGGGTTGTGTCTATATGAAGGGTCTTGCGATAAAGAGGAAGAATATCAACCAATTTCATAAGGAGCAGAAGAATCTGTGGAGACACCAAAATTAGAATGTAACTACTCCACAGCAGGAGCATCGCCAGAGGTAAGGTCTAGAACCTCATATCCTGAAAGAACTCTGAATACTAGTAGTACTAGTGCTGCGACTAGTGAGCAAGGAATTCCACCCTCATTAAATTGTTCATTGAACATCCCCGATTACAAATCAATGGTGGGGACAAATATTAGGTTACCTACATTCAATGTAAATGGAGTAGAAGATCGAGAGCAACATTGGTTCCGTTATGAAGTTATCTGAATGGTTCACCATGTTCAAAATGTGGACATAAGGAAAGTGCATATGATTACAACTCTGTAGGGTTGTGCACTAGACTAGTTTATGAAGTTTTTCATAGTGCCAGCATGAGACCCATAGAATACTCTTGATGAGATCTGACTCACTATGATTTATGAGTTTAGAAAATGTAAATATGAGTCACAGTGTATCACAAAAATCAAGGAGATAAAAAAGTTACCAACGAATTCCGTATCATATTTTGACCACTGGTTTAAAACTATTATGTCCAAGGTAAGTTTCCAAATGTTGCATGTAGAACATAAATATTGGTTTATTGCTACACTATTACCACACATATGAGGCCTTTTGATGCAACAAAATATTTTTTCACAAATGGAAGCATTGGAAATAGAAATGAACCTGGAAGCCTCATCTATATAAAATGGTGGTGTAGGGATGATGCATATTCAATTGCAGTTAGCTATCCTGATGGTATAGCTTCAGGATATCAAGAAGGGAAAACAAATCTAGGAGCATTTATGGTGTACAAGATGTAGGAAAGATGGAAACCACATGGATAATTGTCCAACGTACAAGAACTATGTCTCATCATCCGTTGAAAACCCAAGGACTACCCTGGTCCAGAATATGCCAAACTAGAGGACATCGCCTTGAAGAGTGTCTATACCTACATAATATTGTAAGTAACCCAAGAAACCTTTATTGTAAATTTAGTAAGTCAGTAATACATGATGAGAAATATTGTAGATAATATCAACTCTTCAAGGATAGTACGGTAGACACCTACCTAATGAAGAATGATGAGCAGATTCTTGTTGAACAAGTGCAAGCACACTACCAGCCTGCACATCATCCACAATATCAGCCTCAATACCCACAAAATCAGTATCCACCACAACAACAAAACCCTCAGCTTGGGGGGGTGGAAATTTCATAGGTAGAGGACATAACCCAAGAGGATTTGGCAGAGGAAGAGGTCAAATCGTGTGCTATAACTATGGGCAGTAGGGCCATTATGAGAGAGATTTCCATGATCCTGCAAATACATGTTCATATTGAAAATAATAGGATATAATGTGGAACAATAGGCCTAGTTGATTGAAAAATGACAAGCTCGAACAATAGGAGTTCCTAACCCCACGCAGAATCCCAACCCGAATCCTAACCTAAATGTTCAAATGATTGTTGTTGAGTCGAGAGAACCAAGTGTTGTTGTCATAACACAATGAGGTGCTGATAGTGGAGAGGATCATAATATACCACATGAAAAACCATAGGTGTGACCTGCAATGCAAAAGAAAGTATTTTTTAATCTTAAAAAACATAAGAAATTATTTTTGGACGTGCAATCGGATTTTGTAGATACACAACCACCGTCGACCTCATGTGAAGTCAGGGATATTCCTTAACGTTTTCAAGAGATATTCTGGAAGAAGGTTCCAAAAAAGGTTATTAAGCTCAATGAATTTCGTTCAAGTTTCTTAGCGCTAATCCATGATAAAGATGTTGTTACAAAATTACAAGTGCTTATAGCAGAACCCCCATTAGAGTCGCAACATAAAAGATTAGTTAACCATGTTAGAAAGAAATTCAAAACGCTAGTTAAGAATGAATGCGCAGATTGGAGATTATGACATGGATTATATTGTCCTAGATATCGGGTTAGACATCAATATTTTGATGTGATAAACTTGGGAAAGCATAAACAATCCATTCTTGGACTGGTCCCCTCTCTAGTTGAGGCTTGTGAATCGGGCGAAGGTCCTACTGATTGGTAGGTTAAGTCAAGTTCTTGTCGACATTGAGGGGCTGCAAACATTTTCATACTTTGAAGTTATCGATATTCTCGATGACACAAACCCATATCCCGGGCTTCTGGCAATATATTTGGCAATAGAAAATTAGATAATCATAAACTTTAAGAAAAGAATCCTCTCACTACTACATTTCGACCTGAAATCCGACGGCCGTCATGTCGGATTTTCGACACTTCCCTGTCGCATGTACGACACTTTGGTTTTTTTATAAGCGTCGGAAACTTGTCATCGGTTATCCGACACCTAATTAACCGTCAGTTAAATGACACTTATGTAACCATCGGTTGAATATACATCGTTGGTTATCTGACATATAATCCATATTAAATTTTAAAAAAATCACTTAAAAACCGTCGCTTTACCGATGGGGTTAAATTTAAGGCGTCAGTTATCCGACATAAAATTTATATTAAATTTAAAAAAAACACTTGAAAACCGTCATTGAAGCGACGAATATACAGATGATGCGTCGGTTTAGCGATAGATAAAACCATCGCTTAAGTGACGAATATGCAGATTAATCGTCGGTGAAGCGACAGATAAAACCGTCGCTTAAGCGACGCCTTCTGAAATTTTTTTTTTTAAAATTAAAATTTTTTTTCGGGAACATATACCGGTTCACAATAGGACAGGCCTTTGTTGGACTGTATACAATTTCTTGTATGAACCACTGCCCAACAGTCTGTTTATCCGGAACAAAGACGAAAATATTGTTTGTAAGTGTCTAGCCAGTAAAACTATTGATTAGAATAGAGAGACGAGACGAGTTATAGACCAGTATATAAATAAATGAAAAACATTGTGAATGTCCAATCCGTCCCCAGTGAGTATCTGCAATGTATGCGCCGATGATAGGTGTCATCCAAACTGTCCCGAACCAAATTGCGACATTCGTTGAGGAATTCACAGTGCACTCATGTAGCTTAGTTGTTAGGTAAATCACCAAATTGGAGGCAATTCCATAATAAGCCATCCTTTCGAAGGCCTCATAGGCTGTCATATTTAATTAACACAGCTATCATCGGTCAATCATTTAGTCCTCACAAATTCCCAACAAAAAATCAATCACAGTCACAGAAAGCTCATGTCATCTTGATTAGATTTGTATCGAATAAGCAGAAGAACATAACATATTTGAATTTTCATGGTAGAAAGCATAAAAGTGAGAGAAACCATTGCAACATTGCATAATCTTACCAACAACGAATGAGCAAGCTTTCCATCTTCCAGTTTTGGACCTGAGAACCGGCCTGCCTTTGAGATCAACTGAGCCATCCATGGCGACTAATCCTTCATTCTCCATGTTACAACTTTCCCTCGGCCATGTCAACAGTCATTGTTTAGACTTCGTCGATGCCATCTAAGAATACAGTGGGCCTCCAATACGACCTGCAAAACATTGACTAAGCACATTCGTTCAATATAGTCTATGGTTAGAAGGCAGTGATGTCAGTGGACTATTTGATCTTGGGGCTGTCTGGCTCTGTTGCAGGCCTCATTCTACCCACTAAGGATCCTAAATCCAAGAAGATCAAAATTGTAGAGGTTGGAAATATTATCACCACAAATCTAGAGGCCCTAATCAGCGCATGTAAAGCAACCCAACCAACAAGTAAACAAACCAATAGATTGCTCGTCCAATTGCCCATGAAGAATATAGACATGTCAAGCAAGCTAGCAAACAAGTAAATCTTACACTAAATATCTAATAAGTAATGCTTTATGGAGTTGAAGCAAAATCTTAAAAATATAATGTACATGGATATGTTGCAAATTTCTGATGTACTAAGATAAAACAAATGCACTGGATGAACCAGTGAAATATTGGATGGACCCAACCAAATTTTTGGCTGCATTAAAATGGCTAATCCTGTATATGCCTGGAGTTGTTGCTTCCGTAATTTCCCATCGAATAGTTGCATGGCTATAAGCACTTAAGGGAGCTGGGCGAGACCACTTAAAACGTAGACAGAAATCATCATCATCATATAGAGGTCTCCAATCCCCAGTACGCTGTAAAAACTCTACTAGAGAGAAGGTTCCTTCGGTCATTAGGTCATTACGTGGACAAGAAGACCAAAATGTTACCTCCATAATGTCTTTTTTCATATATGAAGCATTTTTAGGAACATCTTGTTGGACATCACCAAAGTTTATGCCAAGAGGTGTCATGTCAACAATAAATGGTGGAAGAAGACCGATCTGCTTGTCCAAAAGATCAGGTGGTGATGGACCTGCATCTATTACCTACCCGTTCACCATGGCAATGGCAAGTTTTTTGAATTCCTGAATGTATGCACTCAAAGTATGCGATCCATACAAAGTTGAAGCTCCCTGCAACAGCATTACAGAATTGTTGAACTGATGAAAAAGACATTTGCTGGAAATGGATGGTGCTATGATGGAAATGCGATTGTTATCTATAATGAAAACACGAGTTTATTTTATTCTAGGAAAGCACAAACCTCATATCTCTGTATTTGGTACTCCTAAAATGTGGTTACATACTGAGAGTAAGTATTGGTAAGCCCAGCAATTACTACATGTATATCACTACCAAATTTTCCGCTTTTATAGGTCAAAAGTGTCTCCTTTATAGCTTCCCTAAGGCGCCTGCCAGCCATCGTTGTGAACTCTACAAATCACAATTGACACTGTTAAGAAAAAGGACAATCTTCATGGATGCAACACAAGAAAGCATTGCAGTAGAAGTGACTGGATGCCATGTCTTATACATACAAATTCCCAAGTAGTAATAGTAATATTCTAATATCTGAAAGAAGGAAGCTGCCTACATCAATAAAATACAATGAAAATATTGATGAGAGGAAATTCAGTGGCTAAATGAAGCAATACTTAAAACCATGGGGGGACACGTTAATTACAAGTAAAATGAGGGGGGTGCATTTGGCTTTGGTGATGAAGGAATTGAATTTGTACTGGGAAGGAGTTCCACACCTAGACAGTGCCAATACTTGCCTGTCACACAGTTACTGAACATTTGTGATATATATAAAAAGCCCTTCTGTAATCTAGAGCACTGGCAAAGTTTCAATTAGTAGTGTTGTAAACGTCATCTTTATGTTTATGCCAACATTATAAAAGAAATGATTATCAGATAGATCAATTGACACAACCACAATCACATTTTCGGATACATGGGGTGCTTTTCGGTATTGGCTGAGTTTTTCCAAAACCAGTTCTTTCGGGCTTGTTTGAAGATTGTGTGCTCAAATAGAAAATTTTAGCAGAGTATGGGGGCAATGCATGTCTGTTTCTGTGGCAGATTGTGTTTATGATTCTGGCTGAGATCATTTTTTGCATTGAGATTTATACATTTTTTTGGTATGCTCGCTTTCAACTGACATGTACTTTGGATCTTGTTGTTAAGTACTAATTCTGCTTATTTTACAACTCATTGGAATAGTTTAACACAGCTACAGTAACTTAGGAGAATCCATTATATAGTTTTGACAGTCCTTTTCAGAACTACACAAGCGGGCATGAAGATGATGCTCTCTTTGGAGATCTGTTTCCAGAGGCTAGAAGGAAAGTAGTCATCTCTGATGGACATGAACAGCCCTGCTCTGCAAACGACGGTGTTTCTGACTCCAGTAATATTCCTTTACAAGGAGCTGTTGAAGTGCTTAGTTTTATTAAAGAGTGCATTTTTTCTCCAGATTGGCATTCTTCTATTTACAAAGAAGCCTGTCACCAACTTAATGAAGAACATGTCAGTGCTCTTTTACGAATGCTACAGCCACAGCTTTCAGTTGATGAAATAATGGAGGGGGCTGGTGTTTCAGATATGTCTTATGAAAAACACTTCGTTGAACATTTTCACAGAGCATGCTTTAACCTGTTTCATGAACTTGTTATGAGGCGTGCCTTATCCATCGAACTTGAAGAACACCTAGTAAATCAAGTTCTGAAGGTAGAGGATGGGAGGTTTGCTTATACTGATGATGCTCTTGTTCTTGTAGCTCGCATTCTTATTATAAGGACATCCACAGGGTCCAGTTTGGGAGATGACTCCTTAAGACTCAAAATGCGAGGACAATAGAGGTCAATGTTTTAAGAAAGTGAATGCTCTTTTGTTCTGGCATTAGAGAGTTTTGTCTGTCTTGTAAATTGAATCTCGATGAGCTTCAGAGCAGGATATCAATTGTACAAACTTTGTTTGTTTGTATTTTGTAGGCATTTGTGGAATTAGTTGAAAGTTGAAACATAATCTATAGCTATAAGATAGTCTGGAAAGGTGTTTACTGAATTCTAGCCTTGTTTGAAACAATATGTGTTTGTTTTGGCGTTTTGGTATGTTTTGAGGGAAACTTTTAACTTAATTGTTTTGTCCATGTTTTGGTGCTGTCACTGCAATTGGATGAATATGTGCAGTGTACCTAGGTAAGTTTTATCTCCCATTTTAAGACCATCCTTATCTGATATTTTTGTTTGATTGCATGGTCTTGGAAAATTAGCATTTGCATGATTCTAACTGTATTTCATGAAAATTTCAGGTGCCTATGATGAGGAGGAAGCTGCAGCCAGAGCTTATGACCTTGCTGCTCTGAAATATTGGGGTCCTGGAACTCTCATTAATTTTCCTGTATGATAGATTTCACAATATAAACTGGTTTCCAATTCTAGAAATCTGAATTATGGCTGAAAGTTAGCCCATTGTTCTGCATGGCGGCTTAGATGAAAGTACTCTGAACATTGTGCAGGTTAGTGACTATGCTAGAGATATTGAAGAGATGCAGAGTATTTCAAGAGAAGATTTCCTGGCTTCTCTCAGGAGGTAAGCTGTAAATGCTACCCTTTCCAAGAAAACCAATCTTGTTTTGCTGACATCATGGTGGCTTGAGAAACATGCAAACGCTGAGTTTTCTTTCTGTCCTACCTTTCAGGAAAAGCAGTGGGTTTTCAAGGGGAATGTCAAAATACCGTGGACTAGCAAAGTAAGTTGTGAAATTCAAGTTTGGAAATTGTTTACTTTTTAAAATGTCTTCCTACTGGCACCAAAGATTTGTTTCAAGAAAAATAAACTCGTCAGTGTGAATTTTGAAGTTTATTTATTACTATAAATTTGCAACAATGAAAAAAAGCACGCAATGATTATAATCCAATCTTCCAATACAATATCAGTCCTAGAAATCCATTGCTTGTATTTGGATCAGTCCTAGAAATCCTATGTAGTGGTGTTTGTGGGTATTGGGCATTCATTTCTATTTAATAATCTTTTAAATTGTGTTGGTCATGTATGTGTTAGACAATTCTAAAAGGGCTACTAGACAGAAAGATTTAGTCATGTTTCAGGAAACTATATTTACCTTTGAACAATGAACAAATATAGGGAACAGGCTTTGGGATTCCAATTATATCCTGTAACAAATTTATATCGGTTGTTGACTCTGCCAGGCAATCACAAACTGGTAAGTGGGAAGCAAGCTTTGGTCGAGATCTTGGAAACATATATTTCAGCATGGGAAGCTGTAGTAAGTTCTATGGATTTCTCATTATTCTCAGAATAATTTTCATGAAACAGATTTGTGATGCTGCAACTGCACAATTTTTGGGGATATCTTGATTTGCACTTTTTTGGTCTATCTTGCAAGCATATGCAATGCCTCAAGCTGTGATTTCTGTGTTAGAACTATGCAATTTTACTGATAGTTTCTCTTGATCAGGTACAAGTGAGGAGGTAGCAGTAGCATATGAGATGTCACAAGGTGAATACAGAGGTTTTGGCATGGCCAGAAACATTGACTTGAGTAGCTACATCAGGTGGTGGCAACCAAACAAATCGCTTGAAGTTGAACCTTCAACACCCAGACATATGGATGAATCTCATTCTATGTCTGAAGAGGGGCCTACTCAAGGTGATGAACCGGAGACACCACAGTGGCTGGGCCAGGCATGTGAGCCATACCATTTGTCGTCTCTAGGTGTGCCTAATAATGGAAAACACAACCCTTCTCCAGTGACTGCTCTAAGTATCTTGCATCAATCTTCTTCATTCAAGCAGATGCTTGAAAAGGCATCTGCGAAAAAGGGTAAAAGTGATAAAGATATGGATGCTGGTGATAATCCAGAAAATATACAGTTGGAGAAGGGGAAGGGAAAGGATTGTCTAGCAGAAGACCCAACTGGTTCCAAGGAATTTGGATGTCACTCAGGATCATGTCAGGCCCTTGGTCAAATGAGTACAATGTTTCCTTTTTCTCAAGTGCAGTTTGTGCCACCAATTCAAGATTGCAATACCACAGCCCCTGTATCTGACTCCCTCTGGACCATCTTTGTGCCAACAACTGGTGGAGTTTCTCTAACAAATGTCGTCGGCATTTGTTAAAGGCATTATACTTTGTGTACATATCTTGGACCATTTAAAGCATAACCTTTACTTTCGTTGTGTCAGGTAGTCATGTTCTTTAGTATATATCATGTACAGAGACAGAGTCAATCTGACATTTTGATGATTTAAAAAAATACTAGTCCCTGCAATGGGTGTTTTTTTCAAATTTTGACTCTGGTTGTGGAGATTGGAATGGCCTCAAACATGCCTTGGATTTAATACATATCTCAAGTTGACAACTCAAATTCTTCATTTATTAAATCAATTTTTAGGTCCAAATCTTAAAAGCATACAAACTCTCTCTCTCTAAACAAGTAACCAAAACAAGTAGCCAAACATGTAATTGATCATCCCACACTCCAGCCCACAAGCAAGGGTGAGATATTCCTCATGGCTCACAGAGAGCCTCAACCAACAATTGGCTCAAGACGAGCAAACATGTCAAGACTCTGGTCACCACCACAAGGGGGCTCAGGTTGGGAGGTCACGACTCAGACATCATAACTGGGAATTGTGTCCATGGGACATGTGTAGACACCCTTCATATTTTAGGGAATTGCCACAGAGAATGCCAGGGCCCTCAACATAGGGATCTCGTTTGAAATGATTGCAATTATATGCAAATGAGAAATGCACATGTTTTCCTTATGTGCTTATAGAAAGTATCCCAGTGACAATGCAGCACCATGAAAGGTCCTCAAGAAAACAGCCAAGTCTATGGAGTCTGAGGAAGAGCAACTTCCTGGCTATCATCCAAAATAGAAGAGAAGGCATCATTATCTGGTCTGAGAACCTATCTGATATGGATCCTTTTGTATAGTTGATTGGAATTTTCGCCATACTTGGACATAAATCCTGTGTTACTGCATGGGAAGTGGAACTCACTCTTAAAGTTGTCTATGCTAGATGGAGAGCCTCAAGAATGTTTCAAGATGCTAAAAAGAACAGATTGGATACCACAAATGGATCAGCCATTTTTGGGCACCATCCTGTGGGTTGAAGAAAAGGGGACAAGGAATAATTAAAAAAACAACATCAAGTAGGTCAAAAAGGACATTTGCTTCCAGAACTATAAATGGTTGACTAAAGCAGCCAAGTGTATGGAGTCTGAGGAAGATCAACTTCCTGGTTAGCAATTGAAATAGAAGAGGAGTAGCCATCATTATCTGGTCTGATACCTATCTGAAATGGATCCTTTTGAACAATGAATAGTTGAACAGAAGGGGGAAGAATGCTTTCAGATTGGATTTTCTGCCTTTCTTGGGCATAAATCCTATGTTTTCTGCGTAGGAACTCACACTCTTAAAGTTATCTATGATAGATAGAGAGGATGAGGAATGTTTCAAGATGCTAAACTTAATAGACTAGTTACCACAAATGGATCGTCCATTGCAAGACACCATCCTATATGCTGAAGAAAAGGAGACAATGAATAATTATTAAAAAAATAATATCAAGTGGGTCAAAAAAAATGTTTGCCTTCAGAACTATAGATATTAGATGGTTGACTTAATCAGCTTGATACACAAGTCGTCATTGACTCAAACCAATGGTTCAATGAAGATGATGGGTGTATCACCGTCCAAAAAGTGGGAGTTATGATCCATATCTGACTTTAGAAATGGCATCCATGTGCATTCCTAGGTTAGTGTTAAGATTGATGGAAATAACTTATAAGACATTGACATCAATAAAGCAAGCTTGGGACCAACATAATGGACCCACTCTGATGGTGACAGGCACATGATGCTAAGTTGGCATGTAATTGATTCAGTTAGCAAATGCAACCATAAGTATCTTATATCAGCATGAAGGAGGCATTGCGAGTTCATACAGAGTGATCAGATCAATTTCTTTGATTAATCTTGAGAACTCTGATAATCTCCATCCTGAAATCTAGATGTAGATAATGTTCATTGGGTCTTTACCCTAGATTCATTTATTATCTTTCAAATTATTATATCTCATGTGAGTCCTATAACAGTCCCAAGTGAGGTTCACAATTTCTAGTTCAGAATGAGTTAGTGTTCAGAGTTTTTGATTGTATCTTGTTAATCTTGGATTTCTAATTCTTGTCCTATTGATCAAATAAGCCATCATCAAGCTCAAAGCTTTAGGATGATGACTAGATTGATCATTAAAATAAATCAATATTGTTTGCAAGTTTCTGTGTTTTTGTATAAGATTTTGTTAAACTTTATATGGATTAGATGAGTAATAAATCCTTCAAAATAAGCATGCATACACCCTGGGGCCTGAAGTAAAGGCTGTTTCAGTGACTGAATAAGTTTCCAAGAGTTATTTTTGGCAGATCTTTGACAAAATTGGAATAGGCATGCTATCATTATGAAAGACCTAGAAAGGAATCTGCTACAGATCAATTTGGTATCAAGGAACCAGACTTGGGACTGAGTGGCATCAATAAATCACCATTATTTTTTAAAATGTTTTTGACCTGCATGATGTTTTACCAAATGTCTCCTTCAATAGTTTTTCTCTTCTTTCTATTATTATCCCTGAACATGGCTACTATTTAATACACAAAACACATCCAATAATAGGATGCTTCCATTGAATGTGTGCCAACTAGCTCCCATAGGCTGAACGCTCCAACAAATGAGTGTAACTTTGCCTCATGTGTGGGCTGTAAAAAGGAAAACAGCAACAAGATATCCAGCGATCAGCCTCCAAATGCCATGCATTTAGGGTATAAAGTTTAAACCTCCATGCATCTATCCCAAGTGATCATCCTCAAAAAAAGGAACAAGACCTGTGCAAAAATGGATGAAATAAGCCTCCAAATGAAATTGGCCCACCTCAAAACAACTAGTACAAGCCTAGAGTAGTCTGACTCACTAATTATGTCCAAATAAGGCTGAATGCTCTTATCAATTAGCATGAAAAAGTATGGAATGATCTTCCAGAGCTGAATGCTGAAGCAAAGAAAGGCAAAGAAACCCTCCAAGGCGTAGAACCCCCTGGCACACAATGAAGACTATGATGATAAATCATGTGCATATTTCTTCAAAGGGATGAATACTTCTCTGCACAGATTACTGGGAGATGAATGCTGGTCTAATTGTTGGCAATTGCTACAGGAATCTTTGACCGTAAGGGTCTTCCTTGTGATCTCTGGACTTTCAATAGGAGGCTGCTACAGGAACATTCAAACAGCACTGGAAACACCATGACCATTCAAACAACGCTGGAAACACCATGACCATAGGAAACACCATGAACATAGGACTTGTGCATGTTCTCAATCAGTTTGAAGATTTTTTAATACTTTACAACAGAACAACGGTAGTTCTGAGCATATGTAGAGGGTGATACTTCTAATGTGGTTAGTGCCATGATGAGCATGTACATTGTATAAGATGGATTCATTAGAATTTGACATTTTGACCTCTAAGTCACAAAAGCCACCAAAGAAATTTGATCATACCCCTTCATCTTAGTGAAAAATTATGTAATAAGTCATATACTCTTACCTCTGTTTGTTGTAAGACACCATCGTGTTTAGACAGAATGACAATCCTGGGAGTATCTATCTGGTTCTGAACACAACAAAGGTAGCAAGTAAAACATGAGAAAACTTTCATGATATTACTGCACAATTCACTACATACACAAAGAACAAGAACGAAAACTAGTATTTTACTGACTTTGAATACCATTCCTTCAATTCTTAATGTGGGTTTAACAACATATTGATGTTACACAAGTTAACAGCATGTATACTTGATCTAACTCCTATTCCATATTATTACTAAATAATGAAGATTCTTATGACCAAGCACAAATTAGGTGTGTTATAAAACACTCTCAATTGCAAAAACCAAAATGAAATCTGGGTATTCTCACCAGGGTTGCACTTCCAAAGTCACAGAGCTTAAACTGATGAGTGTGAGGATTGACCAGAAGATTCTGTGGTTTTATGTCCCTGTGACATACTCCAATACCACCATGGATATAGGCCAGGGCCCTACAGATCTGATAAGTATATAATTTTACATAAAGCAGAGGCATCCGTTGATTCATCCTACTGCAGTGCTTTGCTACACGATAAACTGTCTCTGGTAGATACTCCAACACCAGATTGAGATAGAGCTCATCCTTATCAGTGGTTGAAAAAAAACAATGCTTTAGAGAGACAATATTTGGATGATCCAGAAGGCGCATTGTTTGTAGTTCACGGTTCTTATATCGTTTGTCCTGTAGAACCTTTTTAATTGCTACAGTCTCCCCTGTCTCTAAGCATTTAGCCTGAAATACAATTCCAAATGATCCAGTTCCCACCACATGTTCTTCCATGTAGCTTACGGTTTGCTTAGGTTGGCCATTCCTGCATTTGGAGGCTGATCGCTGGATATCTTGTTGTTATTTTCCTTTTTACAGCCCACACATGAGGCAAAGTTACACTCATTTGTTGGAGCGTTCATCCTATGGGAGCTAGTTGGCACACATTCCATGGAAGCATCCTATTATTGGATGTGTTTCATGGAGAGATCCTTGTCGTTTCTGTGAGGCTTGTTTAAACTTTATACCCTAAATGCATGGCATTTGGAGGTTGATCGATGGATATCTTGTTGCTGTTTTCCTTTTTACAGCCCACACATGAGGCAAAGTTACACTCATTTGTTGGAGCGTTCAGCCTATGGGAGCTAGTTGGCACACATTCCATGGAAGCATCCTATTATTGGATGTGTTTCATGGAGAGATCTTTGCCGGTTCTGTGAGGATTTTTTTTCCTTCTGAATCCAAAGGAAGCCTAACTAGAATACCAATGGCTTCAGTCCCAACTGCATGAGAAGTGAAGGGACCCAACAGAGACGACGGCAACATCACCCCTCCTTCATCCACTATACTATTTCTTGCAGATTCATCTGTTTGTGCAATCAACCTAAGTGCACATAGAGACTTTATTCTAGTCTGCCCTTTAGCCTTCCTGAGCTTCTCCAGAAGCTCCTTCACTCTCTCCTGAACATTTTCAGCCTGTTTTTTCTGCATCATATATCTGTGTGAGAACCACTTGTAAATGAGATGGGAGAGGGTCGTGTTTGGAGTAAGAGGGACATCCCAGAGCTCCTGCATAGTTGTTGGACAGATGTAATGATGCCCTATTGAAAACCACTACAAAATATTGGATCGTTCATAGGTCTGTCCTGTACAAAGGGTAACAGGATGATGCATAGGTTCCAGAGAAATGGAGCAAATGAACGCGGAGGGCACATCAGAGCAATCCATCTCTTCAATCATCTGTTTCAACGGAATCCCATCCATATTGCTCTTCAATCATCACAGCAATCCAGCTCTTCAATCATCACAGCTTCGGAATGATAGGAGATCCATATTGCTTGGAAAAGGAAAGAGCATCAAGCATCCTTCTCCCTCAAGTGATTAATCTCTTCTCCACCTGTTCCCGCTAATTTGGACATTGTAAAGAATTTAAAGCATCTATCGCTTAAGCGACGCTTAGCACCTTCTTCTTATAATTGACCAATTAAGTTTATTTATTTAAATGATTGACCAATTTGAAGCGTCGTAGCTTAAGCGACACTTATGAGGACATCCATCGCTTAAGCGACGCTTATGAGCCTAGCCGTCGCTTAAGCTACGCTTATGACCAAAATTTTAAAAAAAAATCTAACTTTCTGATTTTTGGTAGGTTTAAAAGAAAAAATCCACGCGTCGTCGAAAGTAACCGTCAGATTTTGGATCAAAATGTAATAGTGTCTCATTCGAAGATTAAGAAATGATGGTAGTTTCTCCCATTGACCCACTTAAGGGGTAAAAATATGTCAAACCAGTCTATAGTGAAGGACAAGGTGATTATCTAGACCATATTTATAATCTCAATTCCTTAAAAGATGATTACATAAATCCTACAGTGGATGGGAAAGGCATTGGAGAATTGGAAAAGCAAACTGCATGAAGTAGCTATGAGGAGATGCGACAAGATTACTAGGTTTGTGCAATGGGTAGAGACTTGGTTGAGGGAGTTACCCACATATGAGGGATTACCTAATATTGTGGATTTTATTAGTGAGTTTCAAGGAATGGTAAGAGCACCACAACGCTTGTCTGCATTAGACTTTGCGCTGAAATCTACCCCCCTAGATGGTGGGATACGCATGAGCAATCTATATCAAAAAGGCCACAATGTAAAATATTGTTGAAAGTCATATTCGGCGAAAAAATCACAGTTTTGGGTCAGAAGCACACAGGGTTATAAAGGGCCTGTCGAACACCTCAATCAATGTCACGTGAAATTTGTAGAATACTTGTGACAAGAATGGATCCATCATTTCATACACACATTGGAAATGACACCGAGGAGCTCGTACACATCCATGGATTTATGTCAAAGAACTCAGTATTGGGAGGAGTTAGTTAAACAATTCACACACAC
Organism: Pseudotsuga menziesii; assembly: GCA_001517045.1. Taxonomy (NCBI): domain Eukaryota; kingdom Viridiplantae; phylum Streptophyta; class Pinopsida; order Pinales; family Pinaceae; genus Pseudotsuga; species Pseudotsuga menziesii. Next base: position 142,654 of record LPNX010714165.1, read on the forward strand.
CTTTGAATTTGTTGATGAGTAGCCGATAGTTTTTTTTTCACTTCAAACAATTAAAGAGAAAATATTTACAGAAATCCCTGTCGAAGTGGCGAATTCCCACCAGCGCAGTGCGACAATCTAGGAATGGATGGCTTGTTACAATCTGCCTGGAGAACCAGATGATGATCCAACCAACACTAACATACCAAAGTCAGAGGGTATGTGTGAGGTGGAATCAAGTGGTATTTGTAGTGAACAATTCCTCAATGCACTCAAAATTAAGAAAGTCAACATTGGTTCGCTAGAAATCCTAAAGTTTGCCAATATTGGAGATTATTGCGATGAGGAAATAGTAGCAAAAATAACGGATTTACTGCATGAGTTTTAGGATTTGTTCCCTACCAAATTCTCATAGATTAAGGGAATAGTAGTAGATATGGGGGAGATAAAAATAACACTGAAACCATATGCAAAATCATCTAAACAATGACCATATAGGTTGAATCTAAGGTATAAAGAAAAAGTGAACACTAAATTAGACCGAATGTGAGATGTAGGAATCATTGAACCCATTGAAGAATAAGAATGGATTAGTCTTATAGTAATTTAGGATAAGAAGACAACACGTAAAGTCAGGATTTGTGTCGACCTGAGAAAACTAAATGATGCATGCTTGCAAGATCCATTCCCAGCACCATTCATGGATGAAGTACTTGAAAGCATTAGATAATAGAAGATATATTCATTTACTGATGCATTTCCTAGTTATCACCAAGTTCGAATAGCAAAGGAGGATCGAAACAAAATGACCTTGGTGACATAATGGGGTTTCTATCAGTATACGGTAATTCCCTTTGGACTCAAGAATGCTCCTGTTATTTTTTCTAGAATGGTAGTTTCTTCTTTTAAATATGTTATACATAACTTTCTTGAAGTCTACTTTAATGATTGGACTATGTTTGGTCTAGTAAGAGACCATATTGAAATTCCACAGATGATGCCATAGCATTGTCACCAGTATCAGATCGTGCTAAATTCGAATAATTGTATTTTTTGTGCACCATTTAGTGTATTGTTAGGACATGTAGTGTGTCGCGATGGAATTTTGGAATCTAGCAAAAGTTGCAATTATTCTTGATTCACCACGACCTAGATCGGTCAAGCAAATCAGATCAACGCTAGGACACACATGATATTATAGAAAATTTATCATAGGATATGCAGAGATAACTTCTTTAATGGAGAAACTTTTGAAAAAAGATGGAAAGTTCCAGTGGACAAAAAGTTGCGAGGAAAGTTTAGACAAGTTAAAGGCCAAGATGGCTACCGCGTCAATATTGGTATTTCCAAACTAGAAGAAGCAATTCCATGTTCATGTCGACACATCGTCTGTCGTACTTGGCATAGTTCTGATGCAACTGGGTGAGAGCATGATTGATCACCCTATTGCTTTTTCTAGTAGAAAAATTTTGACAGCAGAGAAAAATTACACTATGACAGAAAGAGAAGGACTCACTAGGATTTATGCGCTACAAAAATTCAGACATTATTTGTTGGGTGGAAATTTTCAAATGTACATTGATCATTCGACATTAAAATACTTAGTCAACAATCCATTGTTGGGGAGGGAAGAACTTTCAATGGATCCTCTTATTTCAAGAATTTGAGTTCGAAATCATCATTAAACCTGGTCGATTGAATGTGGGTCTTGATCACTTGTCAAGGATAGAAAGCGGTGAAGAACCAAATAGCCTGAAGGATAATTTTCCGTATGCCCAACTATTTGCGATCACCATGTTTGATGCGAAGCATAAGGATATCGTCCACTTCTTGAGTACAGGTTATGTGCCTGAGGTGTTCACCACTACGCAGAATAAACAGTTGGTTGTGAAAGCCATTGATTTTATGTTGATCGTTGGAGAACTATACAAGATGGGCCATGATAAAATATTGTATCGGTGTTTTTTAGAACACGGACAACAATAGATAATGAGTGAAGAAAATGTCGTTGTCGCAGGAGGACACTATGCTGGAAATGCAATAGTATGCAAGATATTGCAAGCTAGATTATGGTGGCCAACCATACATATGGATACTAAGAACTTTGTTAAAGTTGTGATGATTTCCAAAGAACCACAAAACCGTCAAGACGTGATGAAATGTCTCCAGTGCCGCAGATAACCGTACAAGCATTTGATAAATGGGCTATTGATTTTGTTGGTCCTACTAGTCCGCTAGGAAAAAGTAGTTGCGCACACTATATTATCACAACGACAGATTACTTAACCAGATGGGTTGAAGCACCACCTATTAAATATTATACTGCTACGACTGTGACAATGTTTCTATTTGAAAATGTGGTGACAAGAATTGGATTCCCTAAAATTCTTCTAAGTGATCAAGGTACGCATTTTGTTAACAAATTGATTGATGAGATTACTGCAGAATTTCAGATTTAACATAGGAAAATGACACCCTGTCCTCCTTAGGTGAATAGAACAGTTGAAGCATTTAAAAAAACATTAGAAAATGCATTAAACAAAGTATGCAAAGCATGTATATATGATTGGGATCATAAAGTTTCAGTTATGTTATGGGAATATCACATAAATTGCAAAAGATTAACAGGACACGCTCCATTTACGTTAGTATATGGACAAGAAGCTGTTGTGCCGATGGAATATATTGTGTCGAGCTTAAGAATTGTTGTACTAAGTTAAATGACAGATGTGGATGCTCTCAAGAAAATATTGTCACAACTCATCCAAATGGAGGAACGCTTTATCGCAAGGTTTCATCAAAATATAGAAAAAAAAAGATAGAAATCATGGCATGATCGCCATATTAAGACTAAGAATTTCAAAGTTGGGGGACTTCTTTTGATGTATGACAAAAAATTCTTGAAGCATCCAGATAAGCTGAAGACGCGTTGAATAGGGCCATATATGGTCACACACATCACTGGTGCAAATGCAGTAAAATTACATAATCTGGATGGGACACCGGTCGTAGGAATGATAAATGGAAGCCAGTTGAAACATTACTAGGATGACTACAACATGTAAAAGAAGAAATAGAAAAAAAAAAGAGAGAGAGAAAAAAGAAAGATAAAAAGAAATCGGTATGTCACACATTTGGGACACAAGTATACAAATCCCATAATAAAAGTGGGAATGATAGTTGGATGCCATTAAATCATGGGTACCCAAAAAATATTTTTATGGTTATGATAGAGTCAGAGTCATTAATTTGATAAGTCAGAGGAAAAGTGGTGGCGTGCTTTTTGGTCCCATCCATCATCCTCGCTATAACTGGCCTAATAGGTACAAGTTAAAGCTCAAGCATGCAAGCAAATTTTGAAATGGTTCGAATGGGAAGCCCATGTGATAGACAAGATGCATCTCTACCATCGAATGATTACATGCAGGATGAGAACCTGCATATAAATATAATCCTTTGTAATTGAGATTCATTTTACTTGCAAGAAAGAGGAAGAGCACACGAGTGTCTGCAAATGTGAAGAGCTGAATACAATGTTCATTATGATTTCTAGTACCAACAATGAACAATTCAACATTACAAACTCATCACCCTTCCCAAAACTTGAAGAGGTCATATTGGTTGAGGCACAATAGAAGGCACATCAAGAACCAGAACCAATGGTGTAGCTGACTCCATGAACTACTCCTACTGCTGCTTCGGCCCCAATTCAGAATCCACGAGATTTAGTTCGAGGGCCATATATACCGACCGGATTATTGAGCCCGGATAGTCCAGGACCATTAGGACCTCCGGTAACGGAGCCAAAGTTTATAAATAATCACAAGTACACCCAAACAACACCAGCTCTGCCACCAAGAAGAGAGAGGAATGATAATCTAGAGGAAAGGAACCTACTACCACCGTACATTCCACTAAGGATAGAATAGGAGCCATAAGTGAATCTCCCGAAGCGAGCATGCTCCTCTTGGGTTACACCCAAGATCCCAGTTGGAGTTTCATTCCTAAAGGATATCATACCATAGTTGTCGAAGTTGAAGTTCAAAGACAATGATATGCGCAAGAAGCTTGACCTGAAAAGAGAGAATTATATGGTAACTATTCTAGCCACACCACCCATGCCACACCTCGTTTCTCCAATGGAGTGGGCTCGAGGAATAGACCAGGAGGTTCTAGTTAAATTACTGTATATGCCTCATTTTGGTCGAAGTAAAGACATAAGCACATATGTTCACCAGTTGTTGGTATGCTTCCATGGAGGCTTTTTGTGGCTCGATAGACAATATTCTGTCGACATTCAGCTAATTTCATCAATCTCGGGTATCCCGGATTTAGGAATCGACCCTGCACCATAACTACAGAAGGATCAGGATTCGAAAATGATCACAAAGGTCAAAGAAAAGTATGACATTGTCTGCATGAACAAAGGATTCTTGATTTCCTCTATAGATGACAATTCAGTGAGGTTTGCTGTGAAAGTATTATCTTGCAACCTGCTACGCAAGATGTGACCCATTGAGTGCACTATAGGAATAGTTATACTAGTTGAACTCTGCATCGAAGGAGTACAAATTAATTGGTCCCAGTATCTACTGAATGAGCTACTATACGATACATCCCAGGCACAAGAAGATGGTTAATCACTATTCCATTATTCCTGGTTGTTTGTTTTGATTTCCTTCATAGTATGTTTTGACCCACCATACTACCAACCATTTGAGGTCCCAATGTTATGTCAAGGATAAAAGCATCAGAACCTTTGGTTCGATAAAGACAATAAGATTCAGCACAAGGATAACAACATCAAGTTTTTTCTGCATGGTGAAGCGCTAAGGGAAGTAGTGCGACACCACAATAGACTGATCCTTACAATAGTCCAGAGATATGCACATATTATAAATTTCCATCCTAGTGTCCATAGTGTCATACTACAATTAATGCTGACACACTTCATTATTATTGATGAGGATGTTGAAGCTGTCATCCAGGACTGGCCTGAAGCATGTTGCGTCTGAGTCACGGAGTGGATGAACAAATGTGCAGGAGAGGGTGAGGCATAAGAAACCCCACCGCAGGATACAAGAGAAGAAGAAGAAATTGATGGGGATTCTACACAATATTATTCAATTTCCATGCCAACTGACGAGGAAGTGGAGAAGCAAAAGGAAGCACAGGAAAATGAGCAGCGTGAACCAAAGCATAAGAAGAGGAAAGCTGGAAAATATACTAACATAGTTAGCTTAGATGGTGAATACATCACCATCATTACATACGCAGTTGCAGAAGTAGCACAGACCAACCTCATGCACATAAGTAGAAGATAGACGCGCTTAACTAATAGAATCATAGAACAAGTCAATAAGCTTACTAAAGCCATCAATCACATGTGGGGCGGAGTAGAAGCTCAAATGCATGGAACTGACCCTACTGATACATTAGAAACACGACTATTGTTTCCGCCTCTCAAGGTGGAGATACCATCGCAAGTACTAGAAGCAGGGACACGAGAATTCAATGATGTTTCCCATGAATTGGGAACAATGTCTCTTGATTTTTCCAAGGTGAGAATTCTCGAGGTATATGTTGTTTGGCATGTGGCCACAGCATAAATAAGAATATGGGAAATTTCTCTTTCCCATCAAGCCCAGAAGATGACAAGGAAGGCTCGAAAGTGCAAGGCCCTCCTTTGACAAAAAGAGCAAGAAGTTAAGGTGCAAGAACAAAGAAGGATCATAGTGGATGAATCCATCAGCAATGCAGTCACAGAATTCCCATAGAAATAAGGCCAAGAAGAAATGGATACAACAGCCAAGGTATATCACTTATCTAGGATTGCGACAGGCCTAAAGAACCAAGTTGAAGAACTTAAATCGCATCGAAGAAAAAGTACACCTCCTGAGGTGCTAGAAGCACGCCAGAAAATAGCATTTCAGGCTATTGATAGAATTAAAGAAGGAGAGAAATTATGTAAGGTATCAATCGACCAAGTATCTGCGACTTGGGAAGTGCTCATAAAGGATGAAAAAGCAAAGAAAATCATAAATGACTTGCGATATACTGAGTTACAAATAACAACAGTCAAAGAAAATATAAAGAAGCTATGTATAACAGAAAATATAGCGAAGCAAGTAGAGATGGAATAAGTAAAAAAACAAGTGAAAATTTTGCGTGAGTAGGAGTGAAACAAAAAGGAAGAAGATGCAGCGCAACAAGCGGAAGCAGAATGAGTTACAGGGTTCATTTAGCCTGTGCATCAGAAACTCCACCACATAACTCAGTCATTGGAAGACATAATGTTGGAACATATCGGTTTTGACTGTGCAGAGCAATTATAAAAATAGGAAGAAGAGGTATGACATGAAATTGTTCAAGCATAAGGAATTCTCCAATAATTTCTGGCTAAGGTCGGCACCAAGGATCAGGGAGTGATGGAACCATAAAAATGCTTAGTGTCTCGGGACGAGCCACATGTGAGTTTTGGGGGCCTGTTGGGCCAAGAAATAATAGTAGAAGTAAAGCATAGGAGAGGTTAAGAGAAAATCTGCACAAGGAGGAAAAGCAAGTGCATGACACAAAAAAAGGAAATGAAGCGCAAAAGAAGGAGATAGACTACGGAAAAGAGTAGTGCGATGGAGGAAAAGAGAATCTATAGGTGTGTAGAAGGGTAATGGGTAGAAAGTGGTAGGTAAAAAATATCGTGGGTTCTAGAGTTGGCGTAAGTCAATGAAAGTCACACATATGAAGGAATATATGTAAGTCAGGCCGATAGCGCCTTGTTTCAGTCATACCTATGACATCTTGTAATCGTTGTTTGTGGTTGATTATGAACTGTAATAAATGAACTGTATGTAGTCAACCCTGCGTGGTCTTGTAGAATCTATAAATAAGAGGAACCCATTTTGTATAAGGGTTGGAAAAAGTTGAAGAAATTAGAGAAGAAGTTAGATAATAGTGGCATAGAAGGCTATTGGGCCGCAAAACCCATTTTGCATAAGGGTTGTTGAATAGTATTTTTTGTAAGGAGTCATTCTGTAGCTGAGTGCACATATAGTAGTTAGAAGAGTCAATATAGGTTGTGTGCGTATCACTAGGAGTAGTTAGAAGAAAATCATAATAAAACTAGAGAGCATGGGAGTGAGAAAGAGTCCATGAGTCGAAAAGACATATCTAAAACAGTCTGCAGTCAAGTCACAGACTGAAAGGTGCATATATTTCTCATGCTAGATGAAGAGAAACTTTGTGTTTTTTATCGGATGGGTTTCCACTTTATATCTCATGTTGCTTGAATGTGCATGTTGGATGTTTGTAGTTTATCTTACGTTGTTTACATTTATTAATTAAGTGGATGTTGCAATATTAGTGAAAGGAATTGAATGAATGAATGACTAGTATCAATGAAGCATTTTGTATTATTTCAAGTTCATTTGTTGTTAAGTTGTTAAGGGAGAATCTGTGTCGCACTGTTGCACCACTCTCAAGTTAGTAAAAGAACTCCTACCAGCCAACTTTGTCGAGCACCTTGGTTGTGCACCAGGGGACTGTAATCCCTCACCTAACTACGGAAACATGTTTTTGGAAGTTATTGATTGAGGAAAGATATATTGAGTGAGACTATGCTTGCATCGTAGGTGTTGTCGACTTAGCTTTCTCTATCATGGCAATATCTTTGGGTGTTTTTTGCATGCAAGGAAAACTTGGGCTTGGGTTTTTAGTGCGAGGAAAAGTATCCAACACTTTGTGACCATTCGTGGATTGGTCTTTGAATATGTTTACAATGTTGGGTACTGACCTAAAATGGTTTGGCATTGATCATGAAAACCATCAGTAAATTTGAAGTGTTGTGAGATGGAAAAAAAAGTCTTTATGTCAGTTGAGTAACCACATTTAATTTTTCTCAATCTATTTTTTTTTAGTTTAGCAAATGATACCTCTTAATAAAGCACCACTATTCTTTCTTTTGTTTTCTAGGTTCAATATACATCATTGGAATGAGAAATTTTTACTTGTATGATGGGATACTTATAAGGGTTTTGGTTGTTATTTATATTGGTCATTGTAACATAGATCTTGTCCCTAGATTAGAAGTTTCCTTCTAAGTTTTGGGAGGTTGATAGATTTAGTTGGATATGAGAGATTTTTTTCAACTAGTTATCTCTTATTTTGATGTTCTAAGATATGCTTGATTCTCAACAATTTGTTAGTGTGCTAAAGAAGTGAGTATATCTTGAGGCATGGTTTGATCTATTTATATGAACTTTTCCATATGCCATATGTGATGACATCCTTACTTCGATTTGGAATGGTGAGACTGCAACAAGAAATAAAAATATAGTGTTCAAGATGAAACAAACAATTTTGTTAGAGTTTGATCCAAAGGATGCTAGTGATAGCACATGTTGCAGAAGTGGATGTTGTATGGAAATGGAAAAACAAGGTAAATTTTGTGAATTGTGTTTAATTAAAGCAGTGACTATATGGAAATGTGAATCACACTTTATATTTGTAACAATTCTAGTATATTATGAATAAATCCTATGTATTTCTCTATAAATATTTTTATCTTGCATCATTTCTATACTTGGTACTCGAGAGAAGTATTGCATGGTACCTATGCACTAGTATAAAATCTTGTACACGGTGTCTCCAAGATATGGACTATGTAAATGGTATGTACACATATCTATATAACATGTAAACATAATATTGTTGGGATACCTAGCTAGGAATGCTTACACCTTTTCCATTTGTCCTCGATAATTTGGATAAATCATTCGATAACCTCTATTATAGTGTTGTTAAGCACCTAGAAGAGTGTGCCATGTTTTGGCTTGATTCTCTATGAGTGGACTATGTTGGTTCTGGAATCTATGAATTGAGATCAGCCTAGAAACAAGAATATTTATGTGCATTAAGAGGTAGTTCATCAAGAAGTTAAATGAACCATGTACATGAAGGGAATCCTAATAGATCGACAGTTAAAGTGGTTAGGTACCCATGTACTCCAATCGATGGTTATTCCTTTATATGAACATTGATATTTTGATGATGTTTACACGACAGATGTAAGAGATGCAAGTGCCAAGTTCGACCAAATATGCACTTTTTTTTCATTGCGAGGTTCTTAAATTTAGGGTGGATAATATGATGCATCAAACTAGTTAAAGATGTTGATAAGGACCTGACGTGACATGGATTGAGGAAAGCACTTGTAAAGGAGTGTTGCAATGAATAAATCCTTACTTTCGTATGTGATACTCGATATTACTGAAGTTTGTTGTTTTATTCTTATTGGTCATTGTAATGGGGATTTTGTCTCTACTCTACAATTTTTCTTGTATGTTTTAGGACAGGTTTTAGGCTTGATAGGATTTGAGAGATTTCATCCAACTAGTTAGATCCTATTTTGTTGTGTGGTTGGGATATTCTCTCAAGAGCACTAAGATAGTGTGTATATATTGACGCAAAGCTTGATGCATTTATATATGATATTTTTATTTTTATTTTTATTTTTAATATATCACTAAGAGAGAATTCTTAGTATGTAGCATTGGGAATTAGTATATTCTTTACATGAACATCAACTACCAAAGTTGATAGTCGACTCGTATAAGTCGAGTGGAGTAGGAGGAAACATGTGGTGGTTCTTTGGTCGATCAATCGATCAGAATAAGATGTTTCATAAAAGGAAAAGGACTGGTTGAAGAGAAGTTGATAGAACTCCCAAAGATTAATGAGTAATCCACCAAAGTTGACCCATTCAACACAAGTGTAACATAATAACTGAATGTGGTTAGGAAGTTATGGATTTCAATTAATGAGAAGTTGGTTGCATTACATATATAAATTAGATGAAATCGTTGTGAGGCATGATCACGACATGATGTAATAAAGTGTGATATGTGGTTTATCAATTCACGCTTCTAAACACCTATTTTTGTGTGTTTGATTAATATACGAGTAAAAGAAAATTGGTTTGTTGGTTTTCCTTATGAGAGGGATTTTATGTTTAGTGCATTGATGTGTTGTGTATCATTAGCTTGTGTTTAATGTGTTTAACTAAATGTGTTAATTTTCAAACCTGTTGTAATCGACATAAAGAAACAACATATAGAAACCATGTCCATTATCGCATTTCTCTAGAGCTGCAATGAGCAATGAACCTTGAGGTCCACATCTGCCACTTATGGAAGAAATTTTGTAGGTTACAAAATAATTTTCCAAGATATTTACATCATTTTGTCCCATAAGGGATAAAAATGACAGGTAGTAAATGAGCCTAGCATGAATTGTAGCATTCACATGTGCAACTTTGGATAATGGTATATTTTCCCTAATAGTATATCTTACAAAAAATGAACTTAAGAGTACACCAATATAGTGCTTTTCTTGCTTTTTATTTATGGTTCTTCTCCACATAATATAGCTTCATACACAATTCATGAATAAAATCCTAACACCTTTTATTCTTTGTATTTTTCATAGATTTGTTGGATTTCCTTGACAAGTAGTACATGAGGAGTTGTGTTCCTCATGGTTTTTTCAATAGGTCCCAATATTTGTTCTTCTTAATTTCCTTGGTTTGAGTATATTGGGAGATCCTTCTAGTGTTTGGAAACAACTTATGGTTTATCACCTTGTACCTATGAGGTTTATAATTCCACAATTATTCTTGGTTGCAATCATAACTTCTTGATTTTATTTTCTTGGTCCCTCGAATCCCTTTTAGAGTTATCTAGTGGAGAAATATATCATGATAAGGCCACCTTTAGCTCAAAAAATCCCCCATAAATATTGGGTCTCAAATAGAACCCAACCTAAAACAATGAATAATATACTGATCCTCAGACCAAATGAGTCGACTTTGCACTAAATATAAAAAATAATATAAGCCATATATTGAACATACTTAAAACTAATATAAACGGGGAATACCTTATCAATCGATACTACAATATTATAAACAATAAAATAAAATGAGACATATCTAGAACTTAATAACTCGACATAAATAAATAACTAAACATACCATTAATAGACTAGTCTAAACAACCATAATAATTTATGATCATCATGAATGAAACTAAGATCTATAGTGGGAAACACATCCATAACATGAGGAAACCCCTCTATCAAAATATTACAACAATATTTCTTAGAAAGCAAGTACAAAGTAATGAAGCACAATAACAATTGCATAACAATAGTACCTAACCTATCCCTTTCATGACTATATGTACTTATAGCTAAGACATTGCTTGAAAAGGTCAACTTTAATGCTTTGACCAAGCAAGTTGACTTACCAATGAATAAAAAAATACAAATCACATTAGAGGAAATTTGGTGTCTAAAATGGGCCTTGTAAGAAAACGCACCAACAATAAGTTCTTGTCAGTTGGAATTCAAGAACCAATAGAATTCCAATAAAATGAGTCAACCATAATGGTTAAATTGACATATTTGTCATAAAAAAAAAGCTACCTTTTTGTTCGTATTTTCTACATATCTTCCTGTGTTTTTACTTAAATTTCAATCAAGAGAGCTCATTGGATGCAGAATTTGATTCCACATCCAATGAGTACCCACATTGCATACTTTTTAGGGACCTCTCTACCCCAAAAACAAGAAATACCTGAAAAAAAACATGATGATGATGTCATCATCACGTTTTTTCAGGTATTTTTTGTTTTTGGTATAGCAGGGTCCATCAAAAGTAGGCAATGTGAATATTCCATTGGACAAGGAATCAAATTCCGCATCCAATGAGCTCTCCCGATCGAAATTTGAGTAAAAACACAGGAAGATATGTCGAAAATATGAACACAAAAAGTAGTTTTTTGTCTTTTTTCCTCCAAAATTAATAAATATTATTTTATTATTTTAACTATTATTTTATTATATTCGTTAGGAGGCCCATTTTAGACCTCAAAATTCCTCTAATGTATATTAAACACATTAAAAGTATAATACATAGTCAAGGATAACTTATCATTGATCAAACAATGTTATAGTCACTAGAATAAAATGAAACATACCTACAAATAACTTTGTAAGTTAACATCACATTAACATAAATGAATAACTGAACATATGATACAATTAATCTCATCCAAACAACCACAACAGTATGATCACATGAAAGTCAAAAAGGTTGATAATGTGAAATACATTAATAATATGGTGAAACCCCACTATTGAAGTACAATATGATCACCATGAAAGTTAACAAGGTTTATAATGGGAAATACATCAGTAACATGAGGAAACCCCAACATTGAACATACTTAAATAGAATAGAAAAGAGGAAGGACTTATCAATTGATACTACAATTTCATAAACACTACAATAAAATGAGACATATCTAGAACTTAATAAATCAACATAAATGAATAACTAAACATAACATTAATATAGTCTAGACAACCATAATAATTTATGATCATCATGAAAGAAATTCAAGTTTACAGTGGGAAACACATCAATAACATGAGGAAAACCATCTATCAAAATATTACAACAATATTTCTTAGAAAGAAAGTACAGAGCAATGAAGCACAATAACAACCAAATAACAATAGTGCCTAACCTTTCCCTTTCAAGACTATATGTACTTATAACTAAGACATTGCTTAACAAGGTCAACTTTAATGCTTTGACCAAGCAACTTGACATACCATTAAATAAAAAATACAAATCATATATTGAACACATTAAGTATAATACATTGTCAAGGATAACTTATCAATTGATCAAACAATGTCATAGTCACTAGAACGAAATGAGACATACTTAGAAATAATGTTGCAAGTTAACATAAATGAATAACTAAACATACGATACCATTAATCTAGTACGAACAACCACAACAATATGATCACCATGAAATTCAATAAGATTTATAATGGGAAATACATCAATAACATGAGGAAACCCCACTATTGAAGTAGAATATGATCACCATGAAAGTCAACAAGGTTTATAATGAGAAATACATCAATAACACAAGGACACCCCACTATTGAAATATTAAGACGATGTTATTTAGAAAGAAAAGAGCAATGAAACAAAATAATAATTTCATAATAATAAGTATCTCTAACCTATCCCTTTCTTGTACTTATAATTCATGGGTCACTTTTGACAAGGTCAACTTTGATCAAGCTCTCCATGTGTCTACTTGTTTGATAAGGTTAAAGTTTGTCATATTATATTACATTGAGTGACTATCTCGATACTTATGGGCATTAATTATAAAAGTCTAAATGTGTTCACACTCAACATACAATTAAGAGAAGGTTATTGTAAAGAAAAAACCTATCATATGCATATGGCATCATAGTAAGATAACTTGAAACTATGAACATCAAATGAATAATCAAATAAATAACAATCATATACCAAAGAAAACTCACAAACACTATCATGTTAAATCAAGAACTTGCATTAATCTCTTTTAATATTATTTATAAAATATTTTAAAATGTTATCACATCAACTTAAAGGCTTACCTTCTCACTACATTTTCATCTAAAACTTATAATTTATAGAGGAGAATTTACATTACACAAAAATTGAAATTACATTATGGAAATATACCACTCACTTAAAAAAAAAAATACAATACATTACACTAAGTTGTATGTGGTGTGACGAGAGTAACAAAGGATGCTTTCCATCAACTTGTACGCTAACATTACAAAACCAACTTCCATGTTATGGAGTCCTTATCAAACATGTTGTGCAATTCGTATCATACATATCATTTGCCTTTTTGCATAGTCGATGTCTAAGGATTCAACCTAGATGAAGGCAAAAGCTTAAAAGCTCGGTTGAACTAGTGAAGGGAAATCTTTAATTATTTTGGCTACTCTTAAACTTTTTGATTGGATATAGGTGAACTTGTCCATTAATGAGTATTCCAAAACATGGAATCCGATCACATATTGTTCAAAACATTGAATGAATAGCATATGGTGATTGCAAGTTGTTGAATAAATTTTTAAGAAACATAATTTCTATTGTTTATGAATGCATTTAGGTTGATTAAAATTTTGTCTCTACAAATCTTATTCTCCAAGAAGAAGACAAGCTCAATCCCTATGTGATTTTTGCATTTAGCCATAAATATTATTGGATAGGAGATATGCACATATAAAATGTTGGATGAATGCAGAAGATGGGGTGGAGTGAGCACTAAGGAGAAAACCCACACTATGTATTGTATTCATATACACATATTAGCTAATCATATTAATTAATATAATATAATTTTACAATACATAAAATTTTAAATATTTAAAAATGTATAAATATATATTTATTTTAATATATATATATTAAAATTTTAATTTTAATATATATCAAAATATTTAAATTAAAAGATATGGGTTGTTTAGATAAATGACTCCACCACTTTAAGGTTCATGATTGTCTCTCGTCTAGGTTTTGGATTTTTCACAATTTTTTGTGTATTCTCGGAGGTTTGAAAAAAATTCGGCAACATTTATGTTTTTCTAGCACACGTTTCAAAATTAAACCAACAGCATAAACATTGTCGATTGATATAAATATTTATAAAAACTATAAATTTAATGTTTAAATTTAACAAATTTATATTTAAATTTTATAAAAAAATTAATGATTTGTCTTGGGTCTAGGGTTGATTAATTGTCTCGATGGTTGATATAGTTTATGTTTATTTGGTGTCTTATGGATTTTTTTCAATCCTCCGTGTATTCTCGGAGGATTGAAAAAATTTGGGCAACATTTCTGCTTGCATGACACACATTTCAAAATTAAATCGGCAGCATAAACACTACAAAAATATATATAAAACAAAAAAAAAAATTATATTTTAAATAAATAACAAATTAAAATTACAGTTTTATAAAAATATGGTAGAATATCATCTTGCCGGCACACATATTTAACAAAAAAAACTAACCTAAAAACATGCATAAGAATGATTTTTTTTTTTAATTTTAACCTGAATTTTTTAAACTTTAAAAAAAACTTAAAGTTCGATTTAAATTTCAAAAAACTAGTTTAGGATGTTACCTCTCTGCTCCGACTCCATTGTGGTGAAAGGTAGGTTGTGGTTGGGTTGTTTGTGGCTCCACCTTCGTGGGTTGCACTGTAGCTCGGTCGAGGTTCCTATGGAGAAAATGCCAAAAAGAGGCTGTGGGTTTAAAAATTGCTTGATCAAGCTACGTTTTTGTGTTATTGCCAAAAGCGCCTTGTCAAAAAGTGTAACCCAACTCCATGGATGCACCTGACAATAGTTCTTTTCTATGTCCCAATAAATTATATAAATCAATAGTTTATGGTTGAATACATGTTTTTTTATCCACATGCTCTCTCAAGAATTACTTGCCTAAATGTTGTTTACATTTATAGTTTAAGTGAAATATCAAAGAATCCATAAACATTTCACACTGTAAATGTTTGAGGTTTTACGACAAAGTGGTCAACTCAAGTAGTAAAATCCTCTGTTTAGACCTAAAAACCCAATGTAGATAGAATAAGTAATCCACAAATGGATAAGTAAGAGTAAATGATAATATGTAAGATGATTAATAATTACAATTGCTTGGGATTGCATAAGCCGCTCTTGCACATTTTCACCAAAAGGAATGACTATTGAATTTAACTATTCGTTACTAATAATAAATTAATATTAATTATATTTAATATTATTTTATTATTATTTTATTGTTACATTCCCTTCCCCTTAAGGAAAGCTTTGTCCTCAAAGCTTATTTAATGATATTGATTATGTCTCATTTTTTTCTTATAATATTATCTCTCGATATTTTGTGTCTAGTCATTGTGACATTTGATGAAACGAGTCGATATGAGTTACGAATTGCCAAGAAGAACTGTCGCATCATCTCTCATGTGGTCTATCCCAAATCTATTTTTCTTGAAGCTATTTAATCACTTTGTGGGTTGGGACTTCTTTTTTGTTGTTTTGTATTTTGATTTGATGTTCTTTCTCATCTAAAATGATCTCTCCTCTACGCATGTACATTTTGACCTTGTTGTTTGTCAAAAGGACGTTTATAATTGGGGTGTCGATAAGAAGTTTTTATTGTTTGTTCTTGTGCTCGATTGACTTGTTTTTTAAATGTATTGATGACTGGATTTGTATTTGATTCTTTTTTCTCAACTTTTTTTTTGAGCTCAAACATTTTGATGTCCTTTCCTGAATGTTTGTCAACTTTCTTGCAAGTAAAGCTTTACATTCTTAAGATTCCTGATCGTTTCTTCTTGTAATTTCACATTGTCTTTAAAATCTAATGGTTTGTTTTGATGAGCTCGATTTTCCTCCTCTATGTTTTGATGGTGATGTGCTATATCTTTCACCTTCTTGACTTGAAGGAGCAACTTTTGATTATGATCTCTTAAACAAGATATCTCTTCTTCTTTATCCATGATGGCTTTGTCTAATTATTTTTGTGTCTTTTGTCTTGATTTTTTATCTTCTTGTGAAATCATCTTCAAAATTCCTTTGAAATATTCAGATGACACATCCTATGAATCTGATTTCATTGAAACATCCTACAGTGTAATTTACTTCTTTTATGAAAATGTTAAAAGGAATTTATTCATATTTAAGATGACTTATCCCAATGTTTCCATTGAGGGTGAACCTAGAATGATGTCGACTTTGTTTAAATATATAGTCGAAACATTGAATTAACATGCGAAATTGTACTCATTAATTGTTAGTTGTAAGTTCATAATTTCATATTGCTTCGCATCATAGTTGTATCTCTTTTCTATTATACTTGATTATGGGATTAATAATTGATTTGTCAAACCATCGCTAATGAGATTTTCATTTTTTGGTAGGACAAATAACAATGCGAATGCCTTTTCCTTGAATAGATCCTTCAAGTTTTGGGATGTTAATGACTACTTCTGAGTAGGGCTTAGGGAATCTTTCTTGATTTTCACCATAAGACTCCATTTTTGCTAACCTTTGTTAGATAGTAATAATTATTAATTTAATGAATTAATAATATTATTATTATTAATGTTATATGAACTATATATATAGGTTAATATATAATTTTTCACGATAAATAATTATTATTTCAAAAAAAAATAATTATTATTATAAAATCTATTTTTTAAGTTTGGAAAATAAAATGATATTTATATTTTCGAAAATGGTGCCCCTTTTTTTCAAATAGATTATTTAAGAACTTAAATAACCTTTCATATAAAACTTTAGTTTCTTAAAAAAAATTGAATTAACTTACGTTCTTTATCTTCTTAGTAAATCCTTTCAATATAATAATGAGTAAGAATACTCCAGTAACTTTTTAAATTACTTCCTTTATCTTCTTAGTAAATCCTTTCAATATAATAATGAATAAAAATACTCATGTAAATTTTTAAATTACTTCTTTGATCTTCTTAGTAAATCCTTTCCATATAATAATGAGTAAGAATGCTCCAGTAACTTTTTAAATTACTTCATTTATCTTCTTAGTAAATCCTTTCAATATAATAATGAGTAAAAATATTCCCTTAACTTTTTAAATTACTTCATTTATCTTTTTATTAAATCTTTTCAATATAATAATGAGTAAAAATACTCCCTCAACTTTTTCTTAAAATGTAATATAGGTTATCACTTGTATAGTTATGTATTTGATATATAATTTTGCACAGAGTGGAGCAGTGGAGAAATGGAGTGTGAAGAGGTGCGTGAGAGATTTTTAATGGAGTGGGGATAGTAGAGAGTAGTGTGGGGAGGTGGAATTTTGAATGGGAAATGGCCAAAATCTGGTCAATGACCAACTAGCTCAGAAATTATGTGATGAAGGCTGCTAGTCGGTGATCAGTGAAGCCCGAGGAAAGGCTGCTATGATACCACTGAAGTGGTAAAATCTATTTTTTAGGTAAAAACCCAATGTAGATAGAATAAGTAATCCATAAAAGGATAAGTAAGAATAAATGGTAACATGTAACATTATTAATAATTACAATTGCTTGGGATTATATAATTTTGTCTCGTACCTTTTCACCAAAGGGCATGACTATTGACTTTAACTATTCTTTAAATAATAAATTAATATTAATTTATTATTATTTTATTGTTAGATTGAAACAAGTCTACTTAATATTTGATCATATGATTGTTGTAAGTATATTGAATTATAATTGTGTCAAGTTTTACTCCATGTTACCAGTCGGGGAAAAATATTTTTCATTTCTTAAGTCTTTAGAATAAGATATATCCTTTGTAAAAGTTCAACTAAAAGTGGTTAACTCGAGTAAGTCGTTCCAAGTAAAACCTATAGAGTAATTTGGTCGAAGTAAAATCTATCCAGTAAGTTGGTCGAAGTAACCCTTGTCATCGAGGTATTCAGTCGAGGTAAAACATACAGGTAACGAGTAAAGGAAAAAGAGGTCAAAGTCATGGAATGAAAGTTTTATAAGTGAACGGTAACTCAAGTTTAGCTGTCTTAGATTTGTTAACTGCAATGAGAGTGGGTTTAGCAAAAGAAACCTTTTCTTAAGAAAGGGAAAATTAATTTCTCTAATGAAAAATAAAAATATGGCTTCCACTTCTAGTTCACACGTGTGGAGTTTGCAAAATCCAATCTTCACGGGAAATAATTATGAATATTGGTCTCTAACAATGAAGGCTTCATTTAGAGGACAAGATGTGTGGGAGATAATCCAAAGTGGTTATGCAGAACCAGCAGATGTGGTAGCATATAATAATCTCACACAAGATCAGAAATATGCTCTAAGGGAACACAGGAAGAAAGATGGAAAGGTTATGTTCTGCATACACCAAGCCATGCATGAAAGCATACTTCCAAGAGTAGCAGCAACAATTACCGCCAAGAAGACATTGGACACATTGGAAACTACCTATCAAGTTTTGGACAAGTTAAAGACTTCTAAGTTGCATATTCTTAGAAGAGATTTTGAATATATGTCAATGAAAGACTTAGAGTCAGTAGAGTCATTCTACACTAAAGTTGTTGGTATGATAAATCAACAGAAATATCATGGAGATAAGATAACAAGCACAAGGGTTGTTGAAAATTTTCTTAGAATCCTTCCCCATAAATTTGAATCCTTGGTCATGACCTTGGACAAAAACAAATACATGTTGGTGTTTACCATTGATGAGTTGCAAGCCCGACTCATCAATCATGAACAAAGAATCAATAGATCAAATACATCAATGGAAGGTACATTTGCAACACAATCATCCTTAAGTTGTGGTAGAGTTAGGGGGGTATTTAATTCTAGAGGTAGAGGAAGAATTTTATCCAGAGGAGGATGCAACAACAGTCCCACCAATGTCACTGGTAGAGGACAGAATCAGAACCCAAGTCAACCAAGTAGTCATAGGTTTGATAAATAAAAAATTCAATGTCATTATTGTATGAAATTTGGCCATTATGCATATGAATGCATGAAGAAAGAGTATGACCAAGGAAGGAAAACTGAAAACCAATCGACCAACATCAAGACTTTGTCAAGCACAATGTTGTTGGCATGTGAATCCCAACTTGAATGCAATGTTTTCCAAGAAAGTACACATGACATATGGTATTTAGATTCAGGTTGTAGTAATCATATGACTCGTAATTCAAGTTTGTTTTCAGTCTATATAA
This sequence comes from Pseudotsuga menziesii, assembly GCA_001517045.1. Classification (NCBI taxonomy): domain Eukaryota; kingdom Viridiplantae; phylum Streptophyta; class Pinopsida; order Pinales; family Pinaceae; genus Pseudotsuga; species Pseudotsuga menziesii. The sequence goes on from LPNX010714165.1 coordinate 162,280, forward strand.
ATTAGTTCAAACTGATGTCACACTTGGAAATAATGTCCAAGTCATTATTTTGGGAAAAGGTACTATTGGCATTCTAATCAAGCAGGGGGAGCGAAAGAAAATGCATGATTTTTATCATGTCAAAGGGCTGAAACATAATTTGTTGAGCATTGGACAACTCATATAGAAAGGTTACAGAGTCTACATAAATGATGATCACTTTGTGATTAAATACAAGCGTCCAAGAAACCAACTGATAGACTAAGTTCCAGTGACAAGGAATTACTTATTTCCATTGAGGATAATTCCAGACATGAAAGGAAAGACAAATATAGGAGCTACATTCAAGGAAGAAAGAAAGGAAGTATCCAAACACTTCGACAAGAAAGAAAATGACAATGTTGATCTTTAGGCTGCATTTCAAACAGAAGCTCAGGATGAATCCTAGTTGTGGCATTTCATATTTGGACATCTAAATTTTTGTGGGTTGAAGCTACTTCACACAAAGAATATGGTGAAAGGATTGGCATTGATTGACAAACCAGAAAGAGTTTATGAAGGTTGCATTTTTGGCAAGCAACACAAATAGACTTTTCAAGTCAGAAAGTCATAGAGATCATGCACGCCACTTGAGATTATGTACTTTGATATTTGTGGTCCAATGCAGACATCACCCATGGGGTCTTTACTTATTAAAACCATGTCATAAATCCTTCATTCATAGGATATTAAAGAATACCCCTAATTTTACTACATATTGATAATTACTTACAAATATCCTTTTGTTAAGCGCCGCTCCCAATACATATTTCCAATTAAAAAACCCCTATATTTACAATGTATTCCTCATTTTTACTAGAAACCCCTTTTTATACCCCGCCAATACCTATAAACCTCCCATACCTTATTTCCTCTCCCCCAATACCTACCATATATAGACTTTATTTTTTATAATTAAAAATCGCTTTATGAATGAAAATGATAAGATATTGCTAAAAAATGTGAATACCCCATGACATCATCCATGTGTGGCTACCCCAAGCATTTTTCAAATGAATATTGGGCTCACACAGTCGCAATTTCTGTTTATATTATGAACCGATGTCTAACAAATAGTATGAAGAAAAAAGTTCCTCAAGAAGCATGGACAAGTATGAATCATCGTTTTACTCTTTTAAAATTTTTTGGTTTTGTTGCATATGCTCATGTTGCACATGAGCTGAAAAAGAAGCTCGACAACAAGGGAAAAAAATATATTTTTGTTGGCTATTCTAAAGACACAAAAACATACAAGTTGTATAATCCTGTCGAAAGGAAAGTGATCATCATTTGAGATGTTCACTTTGTCGAGAATGAATCATGGAATGGAACTATCGACATAAATGTCAAGATTGTGGTGAATTTCAACCATGATGACACAGGAGAGGAATAGGTTCAAATACCGCATGCAAGTGAAAATGTCGCAACACCGTCAACTCCCACAACACCGCGACATGGTTCAGCACAAGGAACGTTGACACAAGTCATAGTTCAATCTACACTGATAAGCACACCGAGTGGAAAATAGACTCCATCAAGTAGTTTGTCGAGATCGACATCAACAAATCCAATGAAGAAAAGAAGTCTATGTGAAGTATATGAAGATGGTACACCAAATTCATTCTCTCTCTTTGCATTATTTTGTCCAATATATGATCCACTAACATTTGAGGAAGCTATTGAAGATGAAGTATGGGAACAAGCCATGGATGAAGAAATAAAATGCATTGGGAAGAATCAAACATGGGAGCTCATAGATGTACCAAAATATGAAGATGTAATCAACGTCAAATTGATTTACAAGACCAAGCAAGATGCCAATGGGAATTTGCATAAGCACAAAGAAAGAATGTCTGTAAGAGAGTTCACACAATAGCCTACCATAAAATTCAATGAAACATTTGCACCTTGTTGCAGCTACAACCATCCTCCCCAAATTTCTTAAATTTTGGGTCCCCTCCTCATAATTTAGAATTGTTTTAATCATTGGACCCTTGAGCCTTTTTGGTCATGCTTTATTTTCGAATGAATTTGAAGATTGATTGTCAGCCTATTTTAAAAGTGTCGTGTTTGAATTTTGTGATGGGTCACGGATGTGAGTCTGTTTTTGCTAGCCGAAGATAAATCAAATCGTTTGTTCTTTAAGGCCGTTGTTGCGGAAGTAGAGAAGGTTTAATCTTTGATGATTCTTAAATATTTTTGAGCACTTAATGTTTTATTGATCAGGCATCTTACTATGTTAAATCAGCGGCTGATATCCTTTTCCCATCCACCGTTGTAGATCCCAAAGCGGCTTAGCGCCCGAAGTGCAAAGCGCTCCGACCGCTGATGTTTATTAGTCTTTTCATCGCCTGCCCGTAGCCTTTTCTCTTCCGCCGTTGCGGCTAGGAAAGTTATTTGGTTTCTGATGTGATGTCTTCCGACTAAATATTTTCCCACCCGCATTTTGCATGTCTTTAGCCCTTGTCTCTTCCACCCTTGCAGCTCCCAAAGTAGTTAAGCCTCCGAAGTATAAATCCTTTCGACTTCCAATTGAGAGTATTCCTGCCCACGGATAGCGTATCCTTAACCTCTGATTTTTCACTGTTGCGGCTAGGAAATCCTTTTCGCGTCCGATGTTGATATCCCTCTAGCTTCCAATTCAGAACTTTCCCGCTCGAGGCTTAGTCTAAACTCTCCCGTTTGTTAAAATTTTCAGATTAAGGGATAGACCTAGCTGTTTTCTTGTGGATTAGCCATTTTAGGTGGTTTAAGTTAACATTTAAAATGCCATTTCAACGAATGATGCATAGTAATTGATTGCAGGTAGAACTCAAGGGACTGTTGGGGAAACCACGAGGTGAAGGCGTAGCTTGAAAGTTTGTAAAAAATCAAATCAAAACCGGCAGATTCGCAAGGGAGACAAGCGAAGGAAAAGACAGAAAATCGAAAGCAACAAAAAACGAAGATCTGAAAGGTCCAGCAGTTACTCAACTGATCACGAGCTTACAAAGAAAAGATGAAAAAGAGGAATATGAAGCGTTGGGGAACCGAAACGCCAAAGGTTTGGGGAAACCCAAGCGGTCTGCTGATTTTATTTAAATTTCTGAAAGTTAGAAGTTACAGGGACCTTTTCCCTGGAAAAACTTGTAAACCATTTTCTTGTAAGAGGAACTATTTCGTTTTACAATTAGTAACTACAACTTTTTCCTGCTGGAGAAATCGAAATGTGGAATGTATCAATGTGATTAAATGAACAATGTTTAACTTCCTGAACCTATGTTCTTGTTGAATGTTCTTCAGAATATTTTTGTGATGTTTTTCCACTCTGAATAATAAATGTTGTTCATAAACAATTGGCTATCTAGTTGTTCAAATATCTGTAAGTGTTCATGTGTCTTGAAAGAAGTATCAGCCATCTGTAACTCTTCATAATGCATGTACAAAATATATTACTCACCAATGAATGATAATCATGCTCCCTATGGATAGTTTAGGTATTTAATTTCTTGTTGTATGTGATTTAGATTCTTGTGAATGCTAAGATGAGAGGTAAGAACCTGCGCATCACGTTGTGACTGCTTCTTGCATCTTATCACTCTACATGGTTAATTAGGCACTTGCATATCATACTTAAGTCAAAAATACAAAAAATACACGGGGGACTGGGTCACAACCGATAAAGCCTTTGTTTTTGTTACTTTGACCTACGGTAGTCGGACCGCAAACCGAACGGATTCCCCATACCAAATAGTCACGGGCTAGTTGGGAACGTTGACTGGGGAGAATCCCTTACTGTTGTTTCCTGCGAATTTCTGGGACTCAATAGTTTTGGCGCTAGAAGGAGGGCCGCCAGTGTATGGCTGGCTGAGGAAACCCATTTTCCTGAGATTATTCCACCGGTAATAGTTCTGAAAGCAGTGGGCTCCATAATCCAATTCTGGAAGAAAGAGAACATCTATATTCTATTGGAAATGAAGTTGTTAATGATCTGAGAAGACACACCAAGGCATATGTAAAGAAGATTGGAGGATTGCCAATCATCCCTGAATTTCCCAGAAGAGAATATAAAAGCAAAGATCATCCTATAGTAGAAGACTCAATGTTGGTTGGAGACTGGTAAGAACTTGTAGAAACATGCTTACAGGAAGTTGTACTACCTTTGAACCAAGAAGGCCCAAATACCCCTCATAGTTCTCCTGCTCGCACTCCTATTGGCTCACCTCCTCACTCTCCACCTAGACTCATGGTAGGAGTAAATGCTAATCCACCACCTGCTTGGAGAGCCAGATCACCGTTAAACCTGACACCTCCATTACACGACCTACCTCAAACCTTTGACAATATGTTGCCCAATTTCGACCCAAATGAGAAAATACTCGTAGATGATCACCTACAAAGTTTTTACTTGGAAATTGAAGGATTAAGGGCCAGGGAGTATGAAGATGTATTCTACAGACTATTCTCGCATACCCTTAAAGGAGCTGCAGCATCATGGTACTTTGGGTTGCCTGCTAACTCTATCCCTGATTGGGATACCTTCGAAATAATTTTCAGAAGTAAGTATGCAACTCAGAAAACTCATGCAGCCCTCATGAAAGGGCTATGTGCCTTGAAGAAGGAAAGAAAGGAAAAGGTGCATAGTTTCACACAAAGGTTTGCAGCCTATCTCAAGATTTTTTCTGAAATGGATAAACCTTCAGACAAGGTTCTGATTGAATATTATACTTCAGCTTTAGGCCTTGATTTGGCCATGTTTGCCAAAGGTATGGCCAAGCCTACTTTGACGGAAACCTATGAAGAGGAAGAAGTAGTGGAAGCTGAAAGAGAAAGTATTGAATATTATCCAAAATAGTCAGGAGAGAAAGGTGCAGGAAGGAAAGCCTTATTGTTTACTAAGCCTAAGGAAGAGAAATCGCCAGATTATGAAAATATGGCAAAAATGATGTAGAAGCTTTCCAACAAAATCATAGATTTGGAGAAAGAGAAGGAAACACAAAAGTTTTATAAGCCATATTATAAGAAAAGAGAGGATAACAATCAGTCTCAACCTCCTCCTCACAATACTGCATCTATGAATTTAATAGAGGTAGGCATGGACAATTTTTGCACTTTCCACCAATAGCCACACTCTGAAAAGAATTGTCCTCAATGGATAAATTTGATGACGTTGGTCATGAATCGGCTGTTGGATTCTAGATTAACAGACGATGGAGATGAAGAGAGGAAAGAGAATACTACGTCAACAAAGGAACAAGAAGAGGAACCCATGGTTTTGTGGGATTCTGTTTCGTTATTTGATGCTAAAGAGGAAAAGAATCAGGGCTACAAGGACGTTAGGGAAACCAACGTGGCAACAAGGAGCCAGGGGCCAATTAAAGAAGACAGTCTCATTCTACCAAAGATCAAAAGGCTGCAAAGAAATGTAAATAAATTTCAAAATAAATCCTTAGCTGATAAGATTCCAGAATTCACTATTACCAGCCAAGATCCAAAGCAGAATGATATGTTGGCTAGGCCTAATGAAGGAAAGTTGAATGTTGATAAACCTCATCCCATTGAGCAGCCAATGTCTTATGACATCGTGGAGGATTTAAAGAAGGTAAAATAAAATGTTCCACTATTTGAAATGTGTAAAGTGCCGCAGCAAAAAGAAAGACTATTGAAAACACTTGAAGCATCGGATGAGAAGCTGCCCACTGACAATCAACCTTAGCAAGAAGAAGAAATTGGAAAAACCAGCGTTGGAGGTAAGTCTAAAAGCAAACATCTGCCTTTCCTTCTCACGTTTGAAATTTTTAATCATAACGTGCACAATTGTCTGGTAGACTCAGGGGCGTCAGTTAATGTCATGCCAATATCAGTCTGTAAAAAGATAAATGGGTAACCCAAGCCATCCACGTGGAGGGTTGTTCAATTGGATAGGAATGATGTAAAGGTAATTGGTGAGATGGAAGATGTCCTAGTCCGTCTGGCATCCAATGATAAAATATGCCAAATAATTAGCATCATGGTGGCTGATATACCATACGCTTACGGTCTTGTCTTGAGCAGAGATTGGTCGGACAAATTAAATGGATATTTTTCCTCAGATTGGTCACATTTGTGGTTTCCATACAAAGGGAGTCCAAACCAGATTAATATTTTAAGCGAACCTCATATGAAGTACAATATTACTCAATTGGAGGAGAAGAATGTACTAGTGGATTCTGTATTGGGAAATTATTTTATCGAATTGGAACCAAGAAATTACTGAAAAGAAGAAACCAGCAACACATCTGACACCCAGCCTGATCTCCTTCGATTCTCACAGGCTGATGAGATTGACTGTAAAATAGTAGACTTAGCAGTAGGAATAGATTCACATTCAGTAGTTACTAATTTTTGGACTTTGTTTTTTGATGGCTCTAAGACGTTAGAGGGGTCAAGGGATGGCTGTGTCCTGATCGATCCCCAAAAGAATAAACATTTTCTTTCATGTAGATTAGATTTTGAGTGTACTAATAATACAGCTGAGTACGAAGCTCTGGTGCAGGGTTTGAAGAAAGCGATTGAATTAAAGGTAAGTAATCTAAAAAAAATTGGGGATTCTGAAATTATTGTGAAACAAATCCGGAATCAAATACATTGTGTTTCTCCTCACTTGAAAGCTTACCAAAATGAGGTATGGGACCTGCTTAAATGTTTTAATGCATTCAATATTATTTCAATTCCAAGACTAAAAAATGCAGCGGCTGACTTGTTGGCCACATCAGCCACTAGGTTGGTACCGACTAATAATTGATGCTCTGTTGAATTACTTTTCAGGCCCTCTGTACCTGATATGATTACGAACCTACGAGTGTTCGATGATGACCAGCAGATTAGAGAATGTTTAACAAATGACGAGGTGTTTAAAGGAGCAATCATAGACGATGAAGAACATCAGGTTGAACTGAAGTACGATAATTTCATTCCTAAAGGAATCAGAACGTTGGAAAGAATGTTTGATTTAAATGAAAAGTTCAGAAGACCAGCCAACGTGAAGACCCACAGCTCATCTCTATAGTTCAAGCTGATAAATTTAGGTACTGAAACGAATCCTAAATTTGTGAATCTCGGAAAATGTTGTTCACCGATGGAAAGAGACAAGTTCGTGAGTCTGTTTAAACAATATAAATATGTTTTCGCATGGACATACGAAGATTTGAAAACATACGACATTAGCATCATCAAGCATGTCATCCCCATTAAAGAAGGCGTCAAGCCATATCAGCAACCATTAAGAAAAATGCATCCAAAATTGGAACTGTTGATTTAGACTCAAGTGAAGAAATTATTGGATGCTAGAATCATTTTCAAGGTCAGACACTCTGAGTGGGTATCAAATATGGTACCAGTAAGGAAAAAAACTAGAGAGATCAGACTCTGTGTGGATTTCAGGAACTTAAACTATGCTTCAGACAAAGATAACTATCATGTTCCTCCCATGGAGCAATTGCTGCAAATGGTCTCAAGTTCTGAACTGTTTTCATTGTTAGACGGTTTCTCTGGCTACAATCAAGTATTAGTAGCCGAAGAAGACAGATTGAAGACCACGTTCAGGACCAAATGTGGAACCTTTGCCTACAGGAGAATGCCCTTTGGGCTTATAAATGGTGGAGCAATGTTTCAGAGGGCTATGGACATAGATTTCCGCGGATTGATTGGCCAAAGTGTTGTAGTTTACCTTGACGATATTACAAATTCTCGAAGAAAAGAGAAGAGCACGCATTTCACTTAAGGAAAATTTTCGAACGCTGTCGAAAATATGGCATCTCACTCAATCCTAAGAAGTGTGTGTTCGCTGTCACGGAAGGCAAGTTGTTGGGTCACATTGTTTTGAAGAAAGGAATCTCTATAGATCCAGAAATAATTAAGGCTATTGAACAAATCCCCTTGCCCCATAATAAAAAGGGGATGCAATCATTTATGGGAACGATAAACTTCGTGTGAATATTTGTCCCTGATTTTGCTCAGATTGTCAAACCACTACAGCAGATGGTAAAGCAAAATGCACTATTCAAGTGGACTGAGATTGAGAAGAGTGCATTTGGAAAAATCAAAACTGTTGTTGCACATGCACCATCCCTAAAAAGCCCAGATTTCAATAAAGATTTTATCTTGTATACCTTTGCATCCGATGATTCACTAGCAGCTGTGCTCACCCAAAAGGAAGATGGGGGGGATGAATTCCCAATATCCTTTATGAGTACTGGTCTATAGGGGGGTGAATTGAATTACCGAGCTGTTGATAAACAAGCTTATGCTGTATTCAAAGCAGTAAAGCAATTCAGGCCTTATATTTTAAAAGATAGAACCAAGGTGATCGTCCCCTACCCAGCTGTAAGGTCTCTTCTTATACAGAAGGAGTTAGGAGAAAGAAGAGGCAACTGGGTAATAGCTCTTCAAAAGTATGACCTTGAATTAAAGCCGGCATATATAGTTAAAGGACAAGGGTTGTGCAAACAGATGACTGAAAATGGAAAAAATGAAGAACACACCTGGGAAGATGAAGCCGAATTACATGTAATGGAGGTATGTCCCTTGTTTACAGCTCCCGAGTCTTGGTATAGAGACCTTGTGCATTACCTGCAGGCAGGGTTGTTTCAAGAACATTGGAGTTCCAAGCAAAGAAGGGCGCTACGTCTTAAATCAGCCTCCTATAAACTTGTTGAAGGAGTATTATTCAGAAAGAATTATGACGGGGTTCTTCTCAGATTCTTAGAAAAGGAAGATGTGAAGAAAGTAATGTCAGAATTGCATGATGGTCCTACTGGGGGACATTATTCAGGAGATACTACAGCTCACAAAATCCTCAGGGCAGGTTACTATTGGCCTACGCTCTTCAAAGATGCACACACACATGTTAGAAAGTGTGATATTTGCCAAAGGTGTAGTGGGAGACAACCTAAAGTAGTAGCACCCCTAAAGCCTGTGATGATCACGGAGCCATTCGAGCAATGGGGGCTGGATGTTATTGGAGAAATAAAACCGAATTCCTCTCTGTAGCACAAGTACATTATGACCGTGACTGATTATTTCACTCGCTGGGTCGAAGCTATCCCGCTGCATAAAATAAATGAAGATGAGGTCATCAGCTTCCTACAAGATCATATCATGACCAGGTTTGGAGTTCCAGTTTCGTTAGTCTTTGATAATGCTAAGTACTTTTTGTCAATTAAATTGACTGCATTTGCTCATGATAAAGGGATAAAATTGCATTATTCTGCTAATTATTATCCACAAGGAAATGGCCTGGCTGAATCCTCTAACAAAAATCTGATTAGAATTTTAAAGAAGACTGTAATAGAAAACCAGAAGAGTTGGCATGTAGTGCTACCAAATGCCCTTTGGGCTGATAGAGTCACCCCCAAGTCTTCAATTGGAGTGTCTCCATATACCCTTGTCTATGGTAAAGAAGCCATCCTTCCTCCCAATATCATGCTTCCTTCTTCCATAATAGCTCGAGAATCTAGAGGGTCGGATGATGAAGTTTTGCAAATAAGGATATATAATCTCCTGAAAGCCGAAGAGGCTAGATCTAGAGCCAGAGAGCGCTTTAAGCAACAGCAGGAGGTAACAAAGAGATGGTTCGACAAACATAAGGCTGGAACAAAAGACTTTGATTTAGGTCATTTGGTTCTCAAATGGGATCACCCCCATAATGAGAAAGGAAAGCATACTAAATTCCAGCAGTTGTGGGTAGGCCCTTTCCAGATTGCATCAAAGCTTGGCCCTTCTACTTACAAGTTGCAAGATCTACAGGGGTGGGAAGAGAACTTACCAGTGAATGGTTTGGTTCTCAAACCTTATTTTTCCTGAGTTTCGTTGAGTTCTTCTGTCTTGTATATAAATAATCTGTTTGGCTGTCTTTCGAGTCATGTTTTTTCAGTTTGTTTTAGTTTGTTTTTTCTTGATTCTAATAGAGGGAATGAACCCGCGGTTGCATGGAGAACATCAAAATGTTTGGGAATGATCAACATTTTTGGGTCTCAGACTATGTGTTTCTAAAAGAACTTCTTCCAGTTTAGCAGTTTTCTCGAATAAGCTCTATGTGCATTGAATTCCTGCTTAACCCCTGTGAAATAAACTGGATTCGAAGAGTCTGGAGTACTATGTTGAGGCTCCATCCACGTCACACTTAAAATGTTCTAAGGAGCGATAGCAGAGGACCCATGGAAAGGAGCAAGGTGATCAGTATATTAAATATAAATGATCCCATGCCAGGAAACGAATGCCAAAAGGCAAATAAGAGTAAAAAAAATCCTATGAAAGCATCATACATCAAATGCAGATACTGAATCATAAGTACTAAATTGTCAAAAGATCCTCTTCGTCCGTGAGCTGAAACATGAAGTACACTACTCACACAAAAGGACACTATGGGATAGAGGATCCTGAATTAAAATTCAGTAGGAAAGGCATGCAGGAGGACTCATATAAAAAGGGACAAAAGCCCAGAAGCACAAAAGTGCTAAAGTGGCATGGGAATGATGAACAAACGAATATTTCTGTTTACCATATGCTAAAATCCTGTGGTGTCCAAGCTATCAGCTACCTGAAAACAAAAGTAATAATGAAACTCATCCTCTCACCTCAACAGAGTCATATGGACTTGAAAATCTTCGTTTCCACTCTCCCAAATTGGACTATCATCAATGATTAAAGATACACACTTCTGCCATTTGAGAAATCTAGATAACTGAAAGAATTCAATAGATGCATTTATTGTTAAATAGTATGTCACTCAAAGAACAATTGCACAGAGATGTAGGTTCACCAGGTAATCGCCAATTGTTGCAGCTACAACCATCCTCCCCAAATTTCTTAAATTTTGGGTACCCTCCTCATAATTTAGAATTGTTTTAATCGTTGGACCCTTGAGCCTTTTTGGGCATGCTTTATTTTCGAATGACTTTGAAGATTGATTGTCAGCCTGTTTTAAAAGTGTCGTGTTTGACTTTCGTGATGGGTCACGGATGTGAGTCTGTTTTTGCTAGCCGAGGATAAATCAAATCTTTTGTTCTTTAAGGCCGTTGTTGCAGAAGTAGAGCGGGTTTAACCTTTGTTGATTCTTAAAGATTTTTGAGCACTTAATGTTTTATTGAGCAGGTGTCTTACTATGTTAAATCAGTGGCTGATATCCTTTTCCCGTCCGCTGTTGCGGCTCCCAAAGCGGCTTAGCGCCCGAAGTGCAAAGCACTCCAACCGCCGATGTTTATTAGTCTTTTAATCACCTGCCCATAGCCTTTTCTCTTCCGCCATTGCGGCTCAGAAAGTCATTTGGTTTCCGATGTGATGTCTTCCGACTGAAGCTTTTCCTGCCCACATTTCGTGTGTCTTTAGCCCTTGTCTCTTCCGCCATTGCGGCTCCCAAAGTAGTTAAGCCTCCGAAGTATAAAGCCTTCCGACTTTCGATTGAGAGTATTCCCACCCGTGAATAGCATATCCTTAACCTCTCCTTTTCCGCCGTTGCGGCTAGGAAAGCCTTTTCGCGTCCGATTTCGATATCCCTCTGGCTTTCAATTCAGAACTTTCCCACTCGAGGCTTAGTCTAAACTCTCTCGTTTGTTAAAACTTTCAGATTAAGGGATGCACCTGGCCATTTTCTTGTGGATTAGCCATTTTAGGTGGTTTAAGTTAACGTTTAAAATGCCATTTCAAGGAATGATGCACAGTATTTGATTGCACATAGAACTCAAGGGACTGTTGGGGCGACCACAGGGTGAAGGCGTAGCTTGACAGTTTGTAAAAAATCAAATAAAAACCGGTAGAGTCGCAAGGGAGACAAGCGAAGGAAAAGACAGAAAATCGAAAGCAACAAAAAACGAAGATCTCGAAGGTCTAGCAGTTACTCAACTAATCATGAGCTTACGAAGAAAAGATGAAAAAGAGGAATATGAAGCGTTGGGGAGCCGAAATGCCAGAGGTTTGGGGAAACCCAAGCGGTCTGTTGATTTTATTTAAATTTCTGAAAGTTAGAAGTTACGGGGACTTTTTCCCTGGAAAAACTTGTAAACCATTTGCTTGTAAGAGGAACTATTTCGTTTTACAATCAGTAATTGCAACTTTTGCCTGCTGGAGAAAGCGAAATGTGGAATGTATCAATGTGATTAAATGAACAATGTTGAAGGGGAACTATTTCATTTTCAGTTGTGTTTCATTAACTGTGAGAGTGTTTAATTTCCTTAACCTATGTTCTTGTTGAATGTTCTTCAGTATATTTTTGTGGTGTTTTTCCACTGTGAGTAATAAATGTTGTTCATAAACAATTAGCTATCTGGTTGTTCAAATATCTGTAAGTGTTCATGTGTCTTGAAAGAAGTATCAGCTATCTGTAACTCTTCATAATGCATGTACAAAATATATTACTCACCAATGAATGATAATCCTGCTCCTTAGGGATAGTTTAGGTATTTAATTTCTTGTTGTATGTGATTTAGATGCTTGTGAATGCTAAGACGAGAGGTAAGAACCTGCGCATCACATTGTGACTGCTCCTTGCATCTTATCACCCTGCATGGTTAATTAGGCACTTGCATATCATACTTAAGTCAAAAATACAAAAAATACACGGTGGACCGGGCCGCAACCGGTAAAGCCTTTGTTTTTGTTTCTTTGACCTACGGTAGTCGGATCACAAACCGGATGGATTCCCCATACCAAACAGTCACGGGCTAGTTGGGAACGTTGACTGGGGAGAATCCCTTACTGTTTTTGCCTGCGAATTTTCGGGCCTCAACACACCTGTCACATGCATGGATACAGTCAGAGCAATCTTGTCCATTGTTGCACAAAACAAATGGTCTCTTTATCAAATGGATGTTAAGTCAACAGTTTTGAATGGTTATCTAGAAGAGGAAGTATATGTGGAACAACCATAAGGATATGAAGTTCTAGGTCAATATCATAAAGTGTACAAGCTAAAAAATGCAGTCTATGGTTTGAAGCAAGCTCCTAGAGCTTCGTACAACCGATTTGATTCCTAACTCACCGAAAATGGATTTCATAGAAGTGAAAGTGAACCAATGTTGTACACCAAATTTAATGAGCAAGATAATATGTTAATTGTCTTCCTCTATGTAGATAATTTAATATTTACTTGTGACTTTGGCATAAAAGATTTTAAAGCAGTCATGAAAAGTGAATTTGAAATGACTGATTTGGGGCAGTCTAAAAGTGGTATATTTATATCACAGTCTAAGGATCTTGGTATGATGTATTCAACTTTAGAAAGTTTTAATCTCATTGGTTACACCGATACTGACAATGGAGGCAACACAGATGAAAGGAAGAGCACATATGGGTACACATTCATTTTGGTATAAGTGTTGTGTCATCAGCTTCAAAGAAACAAGCCATTGTAACTTTGTCTTCAACAAAAGCAAAGTATGTTACAGCTATAGGAACTGCATGTCAAGTTTTATGGATGCAAAGAATTTTAAAAGGCTTGTCGCAGAACCAACAAGAATGAACAACCATTTTCTGCGACAACAGTTCAACCATTTAATTCTCTAAGAAGCATGTGTTTCATAAGAGAACCAAGCACATCGACACAAGATTTCATTTCATAAGATAATTGGTGAACAACAAAGAAATTTGTTTAGAATTTTGCAGGTCTAAAGATCAACTTGAAAACATCTTTACAAAACCATTGGAAAAAGATACATTCCAGTATTTGCGAAGTTATCATGGAATGACAAGTTCTGCACAGTGAAGTCTATCATGGATAGAGCAAGTTTAAGCTTTGAAACATTTTGTAATATTTTGTTTTAAGATCTCGAGCTCATAATTAAAAGGGAGTGTTGGAAATATTGATTACTCGTTGATCCTCTTATCTTGTTAGTTGACTTAGTTGAAGTCTGTGTAGCTGTTCATGCTATGTCACTCTCACTCAGAGGTTGAAGAGTTCACATCTATATAATGTAAACGAGTGGAATTAAATTTCTGAAATTAAGTTTCTAGGTGGATAGTTATTACACTTTAATGCTTAAGTGGGTAGCTTGAGAAAGAAGCTATTTACTGTGTCTATATAAAGAAGAAGAAAATTGTAAATCGAAGCTCTGTAAAAGGTTAAACATCCTTGTAAATTTTTCTTTGCTATGTTAGGTAAAGTTATATAAATCAATAGTTTATGGTTGAATACATGTTTATTTAGGGGCACACTCTCTCCAAAATTATTTGAGTAAATGTTGTTTACATTTAAGTGAAGGATCAAAGAATCCATAAACATTTCATGGTGTAAAAGTTGGAGGTTTTACTATAGTGTTAGATCAAAGAACCCATAAACATTTCACACTGTAAAAGTTAGAAGTTTTACTACATAGTGATCTTACACCATGTTACCTATCTATTTTTCATTTATTAAGTCTTTAGATTAAGGGTAAGAACTTGAGTCCGTAGAAAGTCTTACCAATTTTAGTCTTTTAAAAAACTTGTGGAAATATTATGTTTTCAAGTTTAAATTTCAACTACTCTAGTTGCACTTGGACAATTTTTACAGGACCAGTGAAGTAAAAAGAGGTCGAACAGTTACAGTTGGACAAGTTTTACCAGACGAGTAAAGTAAAAAGAAGTCGAAGTCGCTAGGTGAAGATATGCCATTGCGTGTTGCGTGTTGGAGGCCAGCAAACAAACAAAATAGTATATTGGGAAGATCGCCAAGGGAAGTCGATTGTACTGGACATGCTTAAAAAAAGAGTATAAGAGAGGGAAATGGCAGCGTTTTTAGTTCTAGGTTTAGGGTTACAAGGTTTGGGTTTTGAGGAGTTGGAAAATCTCAAGCAACAGGTAAAAACAACTAGCTAGTGAGGGAAAACGAAGTTGCCAATTTAGAAACTTGCTAGCCATTTGCAATAGCTCTTAACTGTGAACCACTGATCTATGAGACTAAATGGTCATCAAACGGTGGATTTTGAATTCCAAGGATGAATAATACTCAGAAAATGTGGCATAGTCCATTTCGTGATTTGATTCCCTTTCAAAAAATAACTCTTGCAAGGTTCCGAGAGAGGAGACTTCAGAAACAAAAGCTAGAGATCTATAGGAAAATTGCAGTGAATGAGGTGTTGAGATTAAACCGCTACTGGGGTACTGGTACGAGACAACAGGCATTGGCTCGGATGCTGATACTGATCGAGCTCGCTAGGGAATAAATTAGTTTCTGAATGGCTGTGGATACCAGTGCATTAGTACTGGTTCTCCATATCTTTTTCTTCTTATCTGAATTCTAAAATCTTGAATGTCTTGTAATTCTAAATTAATTTCTTAGTTTTCTTTTCTTTGTAAAATCCGGATCATGTATAATATTTATATAGAACGATTCGTTGACTACCCCACGAAATATGTTTTATCTTAAGAGATGTTTTACATCCGTTATTATTCTTTGCACTTATATTAATTCCATTTAATACTTTTAAATTTAATTGCATTTATTACTTTCAACTTACCACGTAGCCTTCTTCTATCGCAAAATTTGAAAGAGATTTAAAAGTGAACCATACAAGCATTCAAAAACATCAAATACGAACATAATCCCAAAATAACATAAGAAAATAACATAAGAATTTCATGGTGTGGAATCTCAACGAAGGAACATAAAATATGGACATAATCTTAATAACATAAGAATGTGAGGTTGTGAAATCTCTACTAGAAACGATTATAGCCTACAATCATAATAGCATAATTTCAGTATGAATATGGATATGAATAAGATACAAGAGAAAAATAAGTAATTAAAAAATTTAATACTAATAAAATATAGGAAAGTAAAATTATTATATATAATATTTTTAATTAAATATTAAATAATATATATAATATTTTTAATTAAATATACAACTATAGGAAAGTAAAGTTCTTATATATAATATTTTTAATTAAATATATAACAATTATATATAGTTAAATATATACAATATTTTAATGAAATAGTAAATATCAATCATTAAATTTTAAACTTAAAAAAATTATTTTTTAAACATATTTTTTATAACCAAAATAAGTCTTTAAAAAACAAAAAGATAAGAGGGAAAACACTTAGCTATTAATAATTATTAATTATTTTAAAGTAGAAAGTAAATAACATTTACCCCTATTTACATTAAAATTAATTAATTAATGTTTACATTGTGTTAGGGTTGACTTTGACTAGTGAATGAGCAGTCATGTAAGTGGTTTTGGGAACATGGTTTTGGTAACCAATAAATCTAATGTTGCTATAATAATTATATATTTATCTTCTTTGGCATATTTTTATTTCTATTAAATTTAATTACTATGTATGAAATTGAAAGGTATTTATTTTATACTGTTTTAATAATTAAAATGTAGTTTTTTAAATTAATTTTCAAAATTAACAAGTATTATTACACAGACATCCAATACAAGAATTCTAATTTATCCAAAATTTGGATACGCAAAAAGTCAATACCAACCAATTATGCTACTACTGTGGCTGCAAGTAATGTAGAAAAATACTTTCACAAAGCAAAAAAATGAATGTAAGAGCCACAAAAATTAAAAGAAAAATTTAGTTGCATTAATTAGGTTGACTACCAACAATTTAGACGGATGTTTGGTAGTCAAATTACAACAATCGCCTTCTATGTGTATAGAAGAGATGTCTTTACTAAGGTGCCATTTCGAGCTGTCTTCCATGTCATTGGGAGAATTTTAATTCTTTCAACGAAAAATTAGAAGTGGGCACTCTTATAAGGTTTTCGAAATGAATCTCTACTACTCATTTAGTGACTTGCTGTGGGTTTAGTTTTTAAAGTTACTAAATAGTTTTGATAAAGTTACTACATAGTCTTTACAAAACTATGATTGTCCATGTAGTAAGGATGTTAGACTTTGGCTCATAGTTCTCAATTCTTCTTGACCAAAAAGAAAGATCTTAATCAAAAAGGGAGATCTTAAGTATAATCTAGAATAATGTCAACCACACAAAAATAAATAATATGACTACTAATGGATGTAAGGAGACGATCGAAATTTAAATTTTGCAGATGTCAAGGTACAATTTTCTGGAAAAAGGATGAAATTTTGAATGATGGTACCAGTAGCAATTTAAACTACTAGCTTTCCAAAAACTGCTTGTATAACCGAGTTGTTTTGGTGTGAACATTGCCATAGCAACACGGGTTTTTTTCTTTAGTTGATGTTTCATTATTGTTGTTACCAAACATTAAAGTTTCGTTTTAGATGTTGTCAACGTCTAATCCCACTACCTTCATTTGCTTAGTAACTTCATAATACAATGACCAAAAGAGATGTTTATGTTATATGTTTCACAATACAATAAAATAAAAATGAGTTTAGGGTTAAATAAAAATAAAAGTATAATCTAAATATTAATTAATATTATTAATTTATTTATATTGTTTAGAAAAAAAATACTTATTATATACATTAAATTTTATATTCTAACTTTTTAAAGCTTATTGTACAATTTTTTTTCAATAGAAAGAGCTACCCTCATATTCTATCCCCTGTAATCAAGGGTGAAACATACGCATACTTGATAATGAATCGAGTCTCTATAAAGTCTAACCCAAGCTAAGAGCATTAGAATAACTTTATCTGCCTAACTTATTGTACAATTAAGCACATGCTTCTCTCTTTGACAAATAATGCTTGCTTCAAACCCTAATGAATCCATGGCTCCCAAACTAAATACACAAATCTCCTAAACTAATTGAGCATCTTTAGATCATGAAAATTCAAGTAGTTTGTTTATGTCATGTGTAAATTATGGAGAGAGTTTATCAATGTCAATCTTATATGTGTAAAAGATAAATACCAAAACCCTAATGGTTGAAATCGAGATGTTTGCTAAAAATATTCTTACTCAAAAAACTAAATGAGAAAAATAAAATTAAATGGGACAAATAAAACTAGAAAAAAAGCATCTCTATTTCGTTAAAATTTACCCTCTTTGCCTTTGTTTCAACTACATTGTTTAAATATTCAAGAGTTTCCATCACACTACATTAGTGCCTTTGCTTAAACTACATTATTTAAATATTCAACACTTCAATAGTCTCCATCAAACTACATCAATGATCTTCATCAAGAATTACAATTTACACATCTCAATGAATCCTCACTCTACACTTGTTATAGTTAATCTTGTTAATCTCCTCAATGAAGTCCAAAATATGAGATATTAAAGCCTATCAAAATAATAATTAAATCTTTTAATAGTACACCAAAGAATGATTATATAACAATATAATTCTCTTAACAGAATTACATGTATAGTTCTTTATATTTTACAATTTGTAGTGGGTAGTATTTTACAATTTGTAATGGGTAGGAAGTAAGATGATAAGGATTTATTTTATGACTATAATATCCTAGTTTACATGTAGCTGAGGCATCCATAATTGGCACTAACTTCCACTTCCTACACTTAACTTGTGGTTAATGTTTTAATAAAAAAACATAAATGAGTCTTAAAGCACAATGACTCCACTCAATAAAGCTAATAGAAAAGTGACAATATGTACTACCTATACACTTTATACAGTATTCATTGCACCAAGAACAATGAGATGCTTACAACCTAGAATAGAGGAGATGTTGTAAAAAAACAAATTATATTGATTTGATCTCAAACCTAGATGTCAAGAACCATCAACTATTTTAAAGATCCATTGAATACTAATTAATAAATCTAGGTTTGAAATAGATCTATTGATTTTTTTAAGAAACAAACCTACAGAAGAATGAAGAAACAGAACTACAAAAACAATGAAAAATGGCATATGCCTATGAAGCCATCTTCACCACCACCGTGGTTTTTTATTTCGGGATTTCTCTACAAAAATCTGCACCTTCTTTGGTGTTTGTATTTCAGGCACAAGCTTTGATGGTGTTCAGTTTTCACAGACTTATGATGTTCCTTTTTTCTTTTCAAGAATGCCATTTGGTTTTCCATTTTCACTTTCTTTCACCTGATCTAACTTCGGCTTTTCTGTCTCCGGTGAACCTATTGATTTTGGGTTTCCATTTTCTAATAAACCATCTGATCTTGATTTCCCATTTTCTTGGACCGGTGAACTCACCTGCAAAGGTTGATGTTCTCTAGATTCAACATCAGAATGCAAAGCAGTCTCCAAATCTTCAACTAATCCTTCAACTATCTGATTTTGTGCTTTTAGCAAATGCCCAGTTTTGTCCACCTCCTTTTGTAAGATTTCATTTCGTTGTTGAAGAGAATGTTGTATTACCTTGTACTGCTTAATTAAATATAAAAACTGTTCAACTTCTTCATTCAATTGTTCCTCAAGATTGTTCATTTCATCTTGTTGTATTTATATGGGTATCATCTTAATGGAAAATGCACTCAAGTTCTTAACAATGGTATCAGATCCCTATGGTTTTTAGGATATGAATGAAGTTATGGTAGTTATCCATAGCATTTTGATGGTTTGGATATGGTATTTTCTCAAGCTTTTCTACTATGCTCTTAATCTCTTTACCTAAATCTAAGCCTGATCTTGTTTTGCATGTATTCAATTTAGTGGTGTTGAATTAGTCCCTTGAAGAGATTGATTCATTCAACACATAAATATTGTATTGTTTTGGTTCTATTTGAAGGGGATGAATGTAATGTCCCAAAAATTGAAAATGTATTAGGCTCGTAAAAACTAACTAAACGGAAAATTATTCAATATCAGTGTTTGGTTGTAAGTTGTTCTTACGTTCTATCATCTTACTTTCATTTATCTTATTGTTGTGTTTTAATTAAGATGTCGTAATGCTGATTACTATTTGCATTGTTCTCTTTGTGTCGTTACTTGATTTCATACTCTGTTCATTTCTGCACATTTTTACTTGTTAATTACAAATTCCTAAATTAACTTTATCTTTGGAAACAAAGTGGGTGGAGTGGCGAGACT
This sequence comes from Pseudotsuga menziesii, assembly GCA_001517045.1. Taxonomy (NCBI): domain Eukaryota; kingdom Viridiplantae; phylum Streptophyta; class Pinopsida; order Pinales; family Pinaceae; genus Pseudotsuga; species Pseudotsuga menziesii. Next base: position 182,208 of record LPNX010714165.1, read on the forward strand.
TGTTCTCCCATGTGACATTACTCAGAGGTAAAGTGTTCACTTGTCTAGGAGGCTTGCTTAGTTCTGTTTGAACTAAGATTCCCCATGTGACATTACTCAAAGGTAAAGTGTTCACTTGTCTAGCAGGCTTACTTAGTTCTGTTTGAACTAAGGCACCTCTTATCTTGATTCCATGTAGGTGTACCTAGTCATGATAAACTTGTTTCGTAAAATATGAAGCTTGTTTATCTAAGCACCTACTATTTATCATTAGGTAATTATTGATCTCTTAATTCTTATCCTATCATATTTGTATTTTATATCTTATGTTAATATGAGAATTAACCTATCTTTTATTTCTATTGGCAGGTTTATAATTTTGGTTAAAGGCCAATTCATTGATTTTATACATGACAATTATTACCATGGCATATTTCATATGTCATTGTTCTTAAGCTTGAATATTAGGGAAAATGGTAAAGCACGGTTTAAGGCTTAAGCCTATGATTTATATGATACATATGTTACTTATGCTTTTGGATTTAACTTTGGGATAGTGCACACATTGCATGGACTATACCTTACACGATACCTTGTAATATAAGCTTGGGGTGGCGAGTTGTAACATATGCTTTTGACTTATGCGATGGGGTTTAAGGCCCTCCATGGAATGGATACCAATGTAATGAAACAAATGTAAACTATGGAGATGTGGGTTTTGGTTTGATATTGGACACCAAGCTGGCGCCATTAATGCATCTCGGGGTTTGGGGCATCCCAAGCTTAGGGCTTGGGTCCACAAATGACTTGGTCATTTCGCTTGTCTTGCCGATGGTTTGGTCTTAGCTCTGCATAGAAGCTGGAGGTGACCACTAGTTAACGAAGGTATGCTTCATTGGTATTATGGCAGTGTTTGATGTTTGATTTCATGGCTTAACAGTTGCATACTTCTCATCCTCGTAGTTTTATTGGTAGTTGTAGGTGACAGGTTTAACATGGATATTCGTGGTTAGATTTACCATTGGTTCATGGGTGATGCCATAGGTGCACGGTAAGCTTGTTAGACACCCTATGCTTGTCATGTCTTAGCATTGTGGGTAGGATTGGGTTATCATGTTGCTTATTGGATTTTTACTGTGGGATCTCAATTCACCTTCAGGCCTGTGTATAAGTTTTGGGTTTGTAAAATAATAAGGGTGATGTTAGCAATGAATGGGGAACCTTGGGACTTTAGCAGACTCTGCATTTCGGTTATGTAATCTATATTTTGAGTTGGGGGATTTAAGCCTGGGTAGCACCATTGCTTGCAATGGTGCCATATCCCTTGGAACGATTGTGTAAACTTCGATTTGCATACTTTAACGGTTTTGTTAAGTCATGAATTTGTTTTCATTAGTCTTATATTTTGTTTGTGTTTTGAAGCTTGCTTATTTGTTTACTTCTAGCAAATTTTGGTTTAGAGTGCAATTTTGGGTTTATGCCATTAGGTTTCCATCATTTTTGTTTTTTCTTATGTTCTGAAGGGTTCTATAGGATATATGTTGATTAAAGGTTTCATGAATAACACTAAGATCAAGGTTTATCATATAAACCTAATTTAAAGTTAAATTAGGGGTCAAATAGCACAAAATTTGATTTTTAAACTTTCTTGTAGCGCAACGGTTAAAATTTTGCACTACCGCGCTACAAGAAAATCGCAGGTGCAAAACTTGTCATTTTTTACGCCAAATTCTCCAATGATTTCTCTCTTCGGATGACTAATCACATGTGTAGGAAGGTTTGATACGTGTTTCATCAAGATAATCATGTAAACAGGTGTTGGCTATGACGTGAGGGAGATCGTGGAAGTCAGAAGTAAAGACATGGCAAATCATGACAGACAGTGGAATGAGGCAAGATTGACGAGAAAGAGGTTCTCGAATTAAGCATTATGAAGCTGGTGGAGAAGTGGAATGAAGACACATTGCTAAGAATTGGGAATTGGCAGTTGAAGAAGGAATTTAGGGTTTCTCAGCATGATAGTTGGAAGTAAGCTGAAGACTTGAAGACACCTGGAGGGTTCAATTCGACATTCAGATAGTCCAAGAATCAACTTTTGACACCTGCAGCAAGCTGGGAGTGAGGTATTCCGCGTGACCTTGATCATGGCCTATTAAATTGGGGGTTTTTTCTATTAAACCTTATAATGTTAAATTGTTAAAACTCCTAACGGTGAGAGATTAGTCCAAAAGGTCTAAATGAACATCTTTGATGTTAGTAAAGTTCAGCAGCAACTCTGTTAAAATAATTTGGTGCTCTGTTTGACCTAATTATCCAAGCTCGATACAAAACATTCCCTACATTGATAATAGAAATGACTGTTAAAAAATCAAGGAAAAACAGCCAGGGAGAATTAAAAGTAGAACTGACTGTCAAAACTATGAAAACTTGTGGAAACTAGGCTGTTAAGTCACTAACAGGTTCTGAAAATCACACAGAAGCATCATCAAGCCTGGGGAAAGCAGATGAAGAAGAGTGGGAAGACTAATAGGGCTGAACCCACTGAGCTGAATTGCATAGACAAATTTCCACAATGTGCTAAACTGTTTGAGAATGCTGGATGGTTGAACTTTTTTAAAAGGATTGATGGATATAATACTGAAGTTTCTCACAAATTTGCTCAATGTTATAACAAAGATATAGTATCATTTGATACTCTGAAGTTCAAATTAACTGTAGATTTGGTGGCTGAAGCAACATGGGTCAAGAATGAAGGATAACTTTGGTTCAAAAAGGATCCATTTACCTTCAATGCCCAAAGATATCTATTTCCTGGCATTGTTCCAGATTGGGGCAAAGGAGTGCCCATCCATAATTTTAGAGCTGAATGGGTAGATCCTATCAAGGTTATACAAAGCTACATTACATGTGAAGGAAGGTATGCTTTTGTCTTCAAGTATCATTTCAGGTTCCTTCAACACCTTGCTGGTGAATCAAGGATGAATCTCCCTTTCTTCCTGTTAAAGAGCTTGCAGAAAATGTCCAGCATAATCAAAGAACATCAGAACCACACAAGGAGTGCCATCCATAATTTTAGAGTTAAATGGGTAGATCCTATCAAGGTTATACAAAGCTACATTACATGTGAAGGAAGGTATACTTTTGTCTTCAAGTATTATTTCAGGTTCCTTCAACACCTTGCTGGTGAATCAAGGATGAATCTCCCGTTCTTCCTATTAAAGAGCTTGCAGAAAATGTCCAGCAGGATCAAAGAACATCAGAACCACACAAGTCAGTCCATTTTTCACCATGGGTTAGTTAAACTTATTATTAACAGTGTTCTGTAGAAAGAAGGAAAGAGTTGGGACTACTTTCTCTTTTGGTCTGGGTTCCACAATAACCAGGAAGGACAGCCTACCAGAAAGCAGGTGGATAAGGAACAAACCCTAATTAGAAAATTAAGACAAAAATTGAGGGCTGAAGATGAAGAATGTGTCAAATTAGAGGAAGTGGTAGAACCTTCAAAAGGAGATTATGAATCTCAGCAGCCTCCAGATGACCGTGAGAACAAAAAATTGTTGTTTATTCACAAGGAAACCCAGCCTATTCAAAATGAAGCACCAGCAGAAACACTCATTGATGAAAAAATTGTTTTTACAGAGAAGGTTTCAGGAGATGAAGGAAATACTAAGATCCAAAAAAAAGCCCAATTACCATCCTGTATGAATATGAAGCATATTTGTTGGAAGGGGATGAGTTTCCTATCAATGCTAAGACTAGGGTTGGCACACAAAGGGAATTCTAAAGTCTCGAGGATAAGACAGTAATACCAAAGAAAAAGAAGATTAAAGCTAAAGAATTTACCTCTATCATGCATCAAGGAAAAAGTTTAAAAATGGTGGGACAGTTTGCTCCAAGCTGGAGACCCAAAACTAGACCCAAAAACAAATTGAGGCTAAACATGAAGAAGTTATTAAACCCTAAGTTAAATACAGAAGGGATAACTATGATTGATACTTCTTCCTCAGATGAAAATCTAGAATCTGGCAAAGGTAACAGCAAAGGGAAGAAACCATTGAAGACAGAATAAGAATCTAGCTTCACTGAGACTAAATTGTCTGCTGTGTTTTTAGAAATTCGAGGTAAACTATTGAGGGAACAGCAAAAAGATGAAACATAGATTTCTTATTCAGAAAACAAGTTGTTGATGGATGAAAATCCTCCTGCTGAAACAGATAATCAAGAAAACCCAAGTGTTCATGATACTTCCACAGAGCTACTTCCCGAGGATCAGGAAATCTTCAGAAAGTTGAACATCCCATGGCTGCCTAGTGAGCTACAGAGTACAACAGGAAGCAAGGCATTTGACTCAGAGAAGGAAAATTTGCAAAGAACCATCAAGCAGTATAAACATCAAATAGAGTATATGCAAGAAACAAATGATGGTTTGATCATAGCTAATAGAAGACTCAGTGAAGACTTAGAAGATGTTAACAATCATTACCAAGAACTCATAGCAGTCTCTAAAGAGGCCTTAAAAAGGAAAAGAAGTACAGAGCTGAAATTTGCAGGATTAAAACAGACTATCAAAAATCTATAGCAACATAATGAAGAGCTTACAAAAAGAATGACAGAGATGCAAGAAGAGCAGTAGAAAGCTAGGAGAAAGGCCCAAGCCTTAGAGGGGATAGCTTTGTTAGCAGAAGCTGCCAATGATCTATGAGCATTGTTAGCTAAAGCAGTTACTTGTTATGTTTTTGAGGAATACTTTATTTTTGTAATTATTATTTTGATAATACCCTATCGATGAGTAGGCTAGAAATAGTTAGGGTTTAGACTCTAACTGAATTTTGAAAAAACAGTATTTAGGAAGGTCACAAAGAGAACAAGGGGTTCGACTTTTGGATGGCTAGAGGAGGTCTCTTGATTAATTGATAAGCTAAGTACTTGACTCTCATGTGTATTTGATGAACTGATTATGAAATATATGCTCCATATTACCTTTCAGTCTGTTCTTTGGCTTCATTTTTAGCTTGTTTAGCTACACAATTGATAATTTCATTGCTGGTTTATAGTTTTTATGCTTGTAGTGCTTGTCAGTTGTGAATGAACTTCAATGTTATGTTCTGTTGGATACCTGGTTATTATATTATGCATATCAGTCCTTCTTTACTTGTGATTTAGTTCCTATTTGGGTTATGAATGTATTCCCTCTTGTCACCAAACCTCACAACCAGAAAATCCTTTGAAAAACCCTAAAAACCTAGTTTTGTTTGATTGAATATTTGAGATTGTGTTGGCTTGTTTCTTTGTAGTCTGGAAACAATTTCTCACACAAACAGGTTCTATGTAAATAAATCTAGCCTGCATTTTTGGCATTGCGTTGTTATTGTTAAAGTTTGGATTTATGTGGAGATTCTCCTCCATGGATGGACTGTGTATAAATGCTTGTATTTGTTTTCTTAGCTGTTAATACTTGACAGGGAATGGGTTGAGGCCATGCATTGTATGGCATTAATACTCTCCATGGGTTGTTGCGATAGATTGAATGGTTCTAATTTGTTACCGTTTCATTTAATATTATGTGATGTGGAAATGTAATACTTCGTCGGTGTAAATCCTGAATTGATATCGTGCTATAGATTTGACTTGTTGACATGGTATGAGATTACAAGGTTTATCTTTTTATGGATTGTGTATTTATTTTAAGTAGTCAAGGCCTCGCTTAGACCATGAGTCACGAAACACGAGGGTATCATGACCTTGCTGTAGCAAATGTAATTGATTAAAGGATCCTGCATACACTATGTGTATAGCGTGGCTTTGATTAATGTACAATGACTCGATAGGATTCGAATCCTCATAGTTGTGCATGTAATGAGTTGTATTTTTAAGGTGGATGTGATTTGGGGCTTAGATTCCCATAGGATTCAATTAATACCCTCTCTTGTATATAATTGCAATTACATGGTTTAAATATTATATTTCTTGTGAATTATTATTTGCTATAGATTTTACTATAAGGGCATCGTGGTGATGTAAGCGAATAGCATGTTAGTCTACAAGATTCATTCGTGTGACCTTAATGTAAACGCTGAGTTATTTATTTAATGATTATGATATTTATTGGGGTTACTTGTTATACTATGGCTGTGACTTGATTTTAGATGAGGCTATTCAATTTTTATGGCATATTTTTTTTATTATATAGATTTATATATTAATACTCTCGATTTTAGTTACTAAATGGAACTTGAACTTAGACCAAACAATGGTCATGATGCTTACCTTCTTTATTTGCTTATGATGAGGTTATTTTTAATGTAAACGATTTAGTAGTTGGCATGTATTTATATATATAGACCTTGAAAGGTCGTGCTGGTTTTTATCTTGGATTTTTGTATGAAATAATTATAAATTGTACATTAGATATAATAATTGTATTTCTATTTTATATCTGTTAATATATATATATATATATATATATATAAGCTTACAATCTAGTGAACCTAATCTACTATATATATATATATATAATTCTTACTTCTTCTCTAGTCTATTTAAATCTAAAACAAGCCTCTGCTAATAGATGGTCCATGTGAGTAGAGTATAAAGTCCAAAAGAGTAGATAGGTAATAGATCTAAATTAAAACCTAGTTTGTACTTAACCCAGTTTCAATAGTAAAAATAATATAGAAACTAAAACTATGGTGGAGAACCGTTGATAAACATTTATAAATGAATTAAACTAGCAGAAGCAAACTAATGAATAAACCATGGATAAGTCTCATATAGAAATAACTTACATCCTAAGGTTATAATTGAAAAATGTAAACCCTAGCAGATTTTAAACACAGAAATAAATACATAGCGTTAGGAAATGCAATGTAATCATTATCCTAACATAGAGAGCATGGATTATAGAAAAAATGGAATAGGTAGTCTAGGGCTTCATACCCATAACTTGAAGCTCTTTTAATGGATGAACCTGCACACTCAAATAACCGGCATTAACAATTCAAAGGAAATTCTGACCTTTCTTTTTTATGACCAAATCACTTGGAAACTACCACGTTTCACCCAACCATGACTCGAAACTATTCCTGGTTTAAATCGAGATCCCCCCGAGATGGACTCCAACATGCAAGTAGCTTAGAGCTCCTAAGGTAGGGTTTCCTATCTGGTATATCAGGACTCGATCAATTCTCCTTTTTCCTTCCATGAAAATGTTCTCCAAGAATTTACTTGAGAGAAAAACACGCAGAAAATGACTTCTCCTAATAATAGATCAGAACCCCAATCCTTTCCTTGGATTGAGACTTTATAGACAGAATTTTCAGTCAAAGGGACAATTAAATAAATAAACCTTGGTTTCTTTATTGAACCATTTTCAATTAATTTGGGTAATTTTTAATATTTTAACTTAGGAACTTTCAACTAGTTTCTAATTAGACTTTTGTAGGTTTTGGACTATTTATTATCTTTAACTAATAAATAATAATGGATTGAGATTTTCTTTCTTTCTTTCATCATTAATATTATTACTATATTTATTCCTTATACATACCATGTATAAAATACATAATAATATAACATTTGTTAACATTTGTCTTTGGGCATCATATACCATGATCCCTAGACTTAATGACACTTCTTCATTAAGGTCAAATAGGTAGATGGTTAGGTCTACTAGGCTAATCAACTCTAAACATCCTTTCATGTTGGATTTTCCTCGTATAATGTGGTATTTCTTCAGTACTTGATGAGAATACAAAAATTTGAAATTTCATTTAATCACTTATAAATAATTATGATGAGATCAATAATTTTCTCGAGTCATTTTCACTCAAAAGTTATTAAATTATTTTCAGTAACCCCTAGCGCTTACTAGAGCCCACACTCAACGCTTTAATAGGGAGTTACAAACTTAGTGCAATTCCAGAGCTCTTCGCACAACACTAATGCTAGGATCTACTTGTATGATACACCAAGGGATACAATGGCCAAGGATCCGATGCTCCAGAGCTTATGCTCAACACACTAGTACAAAAGCATGGATTTTTCCACAGAGGTTTTCCACGTTTCTTACTTTTTGGTGTTAAATCCGATGTAACAGGAACGAGGTGTCACTGTATCCACACCTAGCCGTCGTTGTATCCACACCTGGACTCTTAGACATCGCTGTATCCACGCCTAACCATCGATGTATCCATGCCTGGACTCTTGGACGTCGTTGTATCCACGCCTGACCATCTCTATAGCGACGGCACCGTATTTTGTTGACTTTTTATATATGTGTCTAGCATAAAGGCTATATTTTTGTCTAATCTTGTTCCAATAGTTGAATCCCTTCTAAAAACAATTCGAAGTCAGTTCCCATTCTTCTATTGCATCATGTTCCATTGATTGAACATCTCCAAGTGTGCTTATAATATTAGAGTGTTCTCTATGCAACTCTTAATTTATTTAGGTTTAGTTTCATTTAGAAAGTGTTATAATAATCAACCCATAGTATTTACCCATTTATACATTAATTCATTTATTTTGTCTTATTTGCCTAGTCCATGAGTCCCACCATGTGCAAGTTGCTAATTGCCTATCCATAGAGGTCAAACTTGCCATTATTG